>CABHPR010154780.1:7940-21378 GCA_902168415.1 Peromyscus melanophrys | reverse complement strand
TGTGTGTGTGTGTGTGTGTGTGTGTGTGTGTGTGTGTGTGTGTGTGTTTAACCAAGGCCCAAGGCTCAGTTTTAAGTTTTCTGTTTGGTTTGCTCTTAAAACTGTATAAAAATGAAAATAAACAGATTCACTTATGTTATGATTTTGTTTCTGTGACTTCAATAAATGCTACCACATTCATCTACACAAGCTTTAAACAACATTTGAAACAGCTATGCAGTGACTGTAACCAAGTACAAGAAATGTAAAGGTTCTGAAACTATACAAGGAATTTGCAGACTTCAGAGCATTTGGATAACACAGAAAACAATAAGGGGTGTGAGAATGATCTGCAAAAAGTAAAACCTTCAGAGAAAAGACTAGTTTTATTCTGGGTGCTGAAAGAGAAGTGAAATGTGGAATCTAGAAATGCTATAAGCTGTCATAACAGGTAGAGCCCTGTATCAGTGAAGATGTTCTAAGAAAGTTAGAGACAGGTAGTTGTATTATATAAATTTCACAACCACCAACCATGGTGCTTACTGCTAATTTCTGTTCTTATAGTGTACTTTAAAGCAGCATCATTCAAAAACTCTTTCTCCCTCACTGTCTCTTTAGATACAGATATGATCTTTGGAAAGTCTCTTTGCTATGTGTAGCAAGTAAAGGAAAGAAAATAAGCTTATGAGAAGTGGGTGCCATGCAAAAGGCCATATTTATTTAACTTTAATTAATAGTCAGATGTCTAAGAGTTATGATAAGCTTTTCACATAGAACAGATTTATCATCTACTAAAATTACTTCATATAAGCTCCTGATTTTATGTGCATTCTTTATGAAGAGCTAATGGGTGGCAGTTGCATCATATAGGATAGAAATAGAGAGGAGAAATGACCAGTGAAAGTACAAGACAATAATACAATGCGTTAAATGGGCAAATAAATGGCTTCAATCTCTTAACTTTTAAAAATGTGCTCGGTATTGATGACTTTTTGAAAGGTATTATCTTCTGAGATATTTTTTTCATCAGGTAGAGAAAAAACACACGTGAGAAGTAAGAAGGAAAGAGACTGCAATATATTTAAAATTGACATAATCTAATATTTGCATTAGTGTACTCTCTATGTTTAATAAACATAATGAGTTCCTTTGCACCATTTAAGGAGTTCTGTAAATTACAAGATAAACGACCATCTAGCTAGGAGCTGAAACATTCCCTAACCAATAATATGATTAATTGTGCTATCAGTTTAACATAGTATTTAATATTTTTAAATGACAATATTGTTTCAAGCATCACAATTAAAAAGCCCTTCAAAACACCACAAAGAAATCATTAGTCTCCTAGAGTACATTTTTGTATAATTGATGATAAGTGTGTAATGATGTAGTAAGCTGGCAATTAGGCATAATTTGCTTATGTAAATGAGCTGAAAAAATGGGGATCAATATTCAATCTACACCTATGCGAAAGCAATTAGTTTAATTGATGAGGGAGAAAACCCCCAACATCGGCTAATCATAGCAGAATGACCTGAAGCACTTGTGAATATTAGTGGAATTAATCATACATGAATGATCTGATCATATACATCATTTTTAAGCCTTGAAGTTGCTATAGTTAGTCATTCATAGAAAGTAATAGAAAAAATGTGGTTTCTTAACATGAAAGTAAGGTACACCTTAGAGAATCATCATCAGGAAAGCATACAATCTGTTTGCATTGTGCCATCCCCAAATAGACTTTAATGACTATAAAAAAATAAATGTGACAATTGTTCACTCAGATATAATAGTTTAACAAAGAAACATCTACCTGGGAAACCACTATTTTGTATAATTAGTGTTTTTCAACTCCTACTTATTATCTACAGGAATTCTTATTAGAATTGTAATATGTATTTTCTTCACAGAGGTAGTTGGACACGGTACACTTGTGACAACTGGAATTTGTTTATAGCAAAGATAAATAATTATCCTATTACAAAATTCTATTCTTCAGATACTCGTGCCATGCTTATAATTGATAGGATCAAGGTACAACTTCGTGACACTATGGCATTGGGGTGCTTATTTTCTACATTAAATAAACTTTAGTTCTTAATTAGTTCTCATCATCATATCCATCTATTGTCTAAATTCATTTGGTGTCACATTCAGCATCCATTGAACTCTAAGGATCATGCTTGAATTTAAAATGTACTAGCAGCTATGCCAGGAACAGGAGACTGTTCATGGTTGATTTCGATCTCAGATGTTACTTTATGTGAACTTAAGATATGTGATTTTTTTTTCTGGTTCATACAGGCAATATTATAAGGAAAACACAACCATACATACAAAAGTGGGAGAATCCCCTATCACAGAATTATTTATATTTACTGATACTCTATAAAATATTTCAAGAAAATTATCTAAATGTATATTCTACAAAAATCAATTAAAAATAACTACAAAATTAATTTTATTAAAAGCTCTGCTTCACATAACTTGAGTTTCATAATAATCTATGCCTAAAGTTTCTTTGCATTTTAACTCCTTGTCAATTACTTTAATCCAGTCCTTCAACAGCCTGTACAAACAAGTGATTTCAATGTTGCTTTTTTTTTCTCTTCTATTTTAGCTCCCACACTATAGCTTTATCTTCACCTAAGTCAGCCCTGTAGGCTGCAGTGACATAGAAAGCATCATTAGCATGCTATAGGCACTCTGCACACATTCCCTCACATTAGAGAAAGGCATGAAGCATGACTCTTCAGAATGCCCAAGTGCATATCCTAACAGCTCTGATAATGCTCTCAGCTATATTACATTTTTGTTCTGAATGGGAGCCCCTCAGAGAAGAGGTAAAAGTTATCTGCTGACAGAAAGCCCTGATGTGTTTCCTGTCACAGAAGTTTTACACTTGAAAACAGAACACAGGTTTGCAGGGAATCAGCTGACCTTCTCTGGAGAACAAACAAGTGTGAACACAAATAACAGAAAGTGTTGGGCTCCAGGCTCTGCCACTGGCTACTGTTCATTGCGGGCCCTTTTATCACAGACTATTGAACCTGTAAAACTGGCAGTTAGAGACTTGGTCATTCAGCAGAGATAAAGTAGCCTTCGCCTAAGAGGTTAGCTAGGGAGAAAGTGATAGGGTAAAAGTTCCAAATTTTGGTGATCTTTCTGTCATTGTTGAACAAGTCACCGTACGTTTTTCATAGTAAGTATGCAGTTTAATGTTTTGTGTTTTTATATTCTGCTCTATTGTTTATGAAATGTGATGAGAATGGGGGAGGGACACAGGAAAAATTAGACAGAAGGAACAAGGGAAGTTGAATTGACATAAATACAGTGTATTCATGCATGAAATCCTCAAATAAAGAAAATGGATACATGATGTGATTAAAACCCTATACATACTCCATGCTTAGTCCCAGATGAAAAAAGTAAAGAATCAATAACTGAGCAAATAATTTTCATAGAGAATGATAGAATGTGGGTGCCCAAACTAAAATTAATCCATGGCATTTTCCTCCATGTGACTTTATCAGATAGAACAGGCTGCATATCTTAAGGGTTGGCATGATTTGTTTAGCTCAGCATAGATCTGCAATCAATTCACCCTCATCAATCCCAGGTCTCAATACACAACTTACACACAACATATTGAACCCCTCCAATCTTTACAACAATTGACTTCTAAACTGGTAGAGTTCAGACTTGAGAAATCTCAGGTTGCTCTCAGTGCATACCACAAGTAGTAGTTTGCAAGCTTGCATGTAGAAAACAGCCTGGTGTGATGATGTAAACCAATCCAGAACTAAAATTTTAATGTTAGATAATAAACACACTGATGTATATTCTCACACATTTTTAGTGTCTTGTTCCACACTGCTTATAAGTTTAGCTCTTGACTCTGGTAAGCATGGGTTGAAGTCATAGCTCCACCCTTTACCAGGAAGGGGTGTTTTTTGTTAGTTTGTTTTGTTTTTTAATTATTGGAGCAGTATAAAAGAAGACATTTTAGGAAGCTAGTTCATAGTGATACGTCTTGATGCAAAGCACACAACATTATTACTGTGTAAGTTACACTCCCCCAATAATATGAACAGGCAAATTTTTGTTCAGTCTTATACCAAATAGAGATAAAGTATTAACATGACCTATGGATTGCCAAACTAATTTTATGTTTATGACCAATGATTGCTCAAATTTTTACTATCAATACATTTACTAAAAATTTTCATCTTTATGTTTGTAATATTTTGGGCAGTAAATATTTCACAGGTTGCAAATATAGCAGCAACTCCTTGGGTTTCAGTGTTCTTGTATAGATCAAATTTATACAGGATATATTTATAAAATAAATGTATACTGTATTCCTGTACAAATCAAAATAATTTTTAGAGTCTGAGATCTTTTAAAATTCAATTCTACCTGAAGTATTAGTTACTTTTCTTCATGATGAAGAATACAATTACTGTTTGAAAGATTCTGATGTCCTAAACTGCAATGTGTGTCAGTGTGACTTGCCTATATCTAGAGTTGAAAATGAAATCTGGTTGAGATGAGAAAATTCTAGATCAGGAAAGACCTTCATGCAATGTTTATTTTTAAGAAGATGCAGAATAAAAAAAGAGGTAATAGGGATACTTGGAGTCAAAAGCCTTAAGAAGGAGTTTATGTGAATAACATAGACGCTATAAAATACAAGGAATGATTCTGCCATATAGACCTTAGAGAGTCCAATTCTGGAAAAACATTGTTTCAGATCATCCCATTTATGATAAGTCCTACAGCAACTGCAGCAAATTAATAAATATCTCAAGTGCAAGAAACAGGTAGGTTTTACCTTTTCCATTTAGTCTCATTGTCCTAGCTTACCTTCTGTATTGCCTCTGTCAAAGCCTTCTGCACCTTTCAAAGTTCAGTCCAAATTCTATTGTCTTTCTGATCTCTCTACCTTTGTACATCACTTGAGTGTAAACTGCAAACTTTAGCCTTAGTTTACATTTCTTATAATAGGTTAGGTTCCTGTATTAATTGCTCTCTGTGTTAGCTTTTGGTAATTGTAAAACAAATACTTGAGGTAATCAACTGAAAGATAAGAAATATTTATTTTAATTCATGGTTTTCCAAGTTTTAGTCAGTGGTAGCTTTTATTGGTTTTCATTTTTATGAAACAAACAAACAAACAAAAAAAAAACTATAGCCTTTACCGTGGGAGCACAATGGAAGTACACTCAACCCAAGGCAAGGAAAGAAAAAGAAATATAAAGCTACAAAATCAATATATTTTGAAAATGAATACTATATTAACAAGAAGACCCTTCTATTCATTAAAGCTTACTCAGCTCTTACCACTGTCAGGAAAAGGGAACTATGTAGTTGGCCCTTGGGCAGGGTTGGGATGGTATCCAAAGCATAGCAACTTCCTCCTGAGAAGAGATTGGATCATTTCTATTTCTTGTCCCTCCTAATCTGAAGCTAGACAATAATGTTCTTAAATAGATAAATATACGTTAAATATGCAAGACTACTTTATTCCATTGACAAAATATATGAAAATCTACATTTAATATCTTGTTGTAATATTTTTAATATGGGAAATATTTTTTCAGCCCCTTTTTAGATTTATCTTCTCTCTTTTCAATAGCTAACTATGATACAACTCGAAAAGTATATCTTTTCTATGATTTTTTTCTCTGTAGTATTTACTCACATTGCCATGACTACATCTTTGGACTAATTTGAAAATTTTTCATATATTCTTTCTTTCAATATGTACATATCCACTCTCTTTTCCCACTCTTTCTAAGACTCAGACAACCTCAATATAAGATCTTGGTTATAGTCCCAAAGGTTCTTGTGGCATTGGTTTTGTTGTTATTGTTATTTATTTGTTTGCTTGCTTTTCAATGTCATTTTTCCAGTCTGTTATCAGTATGTTCTGGTGAATAATATCAGCTTTCCCAGCCTAAGCTCTTTGGTTCTTTCTCTGTAATCTATTCTATTTCCTTCTCTGTAATCTATTCTATGTTTAGTCCATCTGTACATTGACTTTTACTTTAATTTTTAAATCTGGTTTCAGTACAGTTCAATTCTAAAGTGTCTTTGTTGGTCTTTGTGTTTTCTATTTCTTTGATGAATGTATCTTACTTTATATGGACTTTCCATATTTAGCTCATTTGGGGCATGTTCTCTATTGCCTGTGAAACAAATCTGTGATAATTGCCTGACATCTTTGTATTCTTGGAACTTCTCTTCCCTTTTGTGATATGGAACATATTTTCCTATTACAATTTATTTGTCATATATTATCACACATTGTTCTATTTAAATCTTGTGTTAGCAACAGTCCTGTGATACTACTACAATTGAGAAAAGAGGTACCACACCTTACTAATCTCATGCAGGTAGGGAAGTCAATATCCATGACTACTTCTTGGCACCCAGAGAGAAAGGACTTTGATATTGCTGGGTGGAATGTATGGAAGTTCAGGCATATGCTGAATTTGCTGTCTGGGAGGAGGGACTTAGGTCTCTTCTCCCTGTATTTTCACTACACCATGGTAGCGGTGTGTTCTTTGTTGCTGAGAGCAGGTTTTGAAAGGACACATTTATCACAAGGTCAGCACTTAAACCAAAGGTTGGGGTAGAAGTCTATACCACATATATGATCTCTAGTGACAACCAGTGAGAAGGAGGCAACTGGTGTCTTTTTGACTTCAATGTCATATGGTACTGACAACCTTATGTATTCAGTGTTTGGGTTCTAGCTGGTGGCACTAACTTGGAAAATTTTGAAAACTTTAGGAGAATGGTATTTGCTAGAGTAAATAGGTCAGCAGAGGCAGGTTCTTAAGGCTATTTTATCTGCCTTTCCCTCTCCATTTCCTTGCTTCACAATCACCATAAAGTGAGGCTACTCCATCACATGTGCCTGCTGTCATGATGTTCTACTTCACAACAGGTCCTTGAACTACCAGAGCCAAAAGCTCAGGACTAAAATCCCCCAAACTGTGAGCAAGATAATAATTACTCCTGTTGGTCTTGTCGGGTATTTTGTTCAGAGTAACAAAGTCTGACTTAGTGTCTAGCAGGAAAGATGCCACCAGCTTCTTTCTTTTGTGTCTGAAATTATCTAGACAGGACCCTGGAGACTCCTCATAGCTTACTAAAGGGGGTGAGCCAGGTAGTTGCAAGAGTTTTGCTGCTGGGCAGCAACTATAGTTTTGTCAGTGGTTTTAGCTGCAGCAAAGCACATTCAATATACTCCTGTTTGTCTATATTGTTTCTTCATTCTTTGACCAGAAAGACCAGAGTTTTATTCAAGTCACTTTGATTATGGCACTGCCGTGTTGCCGGCTTACTTAAGATTGCGGTAATAAAATTCCAAAATTAAATGCATAGAATCAATGACTGTGTTAGTTCTAGTAGTCTAGACATTTAGTCACTCTGCCTTTTTTTCTATGTTTAAGTGTTGTGTGTGTATGATGAGAGAGGGAGAGGGGTGGGGAGGGATGGAGATGAAGAGATCCTAGTTTGTTTCTATAAATAAAAAAGGAAAGGAAATAGGAAAATGTTTGTTCCATCTTTTCAGAAATGTGAGAAATGAGCATCCCATATGATTCTTTTAAGACACGTTTACATCATATCCTTTAGCCATCATGTGTGATATATAAGAGCTAATTTCATTAAATGATTTTATTCATTTTTCAGATGCAAGCCTTTTCTTTCTATTTCAAAACACATAATCACTTTCAAAGGATGTTTAGTGATTGCTGCTTATCAAATGCGTTTCCATTTAGTGAATTGCTTTCAGGCTCACGGTGCAGACCCTGAGGCCTTGTGTCACAACTATTATTTCCAGAGAAATAGAGAACACAGGAATCCATGTTTCCAGAGCTCACTGACTGTATTAGTCTCGCTACACTGAAGGGGATTACATGAGCAGTCCTAGATTTTGATGGCAGCTTGCAAGCATTCTTCTCTTCTCCCAACATTAAAGAAATTTCAAATGGCAAAAAAAAATTAGAGAAGCAAGCAAAGAAAGCAAAATATATATTAGGTTTTCTTTACTAGACTCAAACTCTAGAATATCTGAGAAAACCAACATTCCATTAATATTCTCAAGCTATAAATGCTGGACCCAATAAGAACAGGGCAATAAAACCATAGCTATGTTTATTGAAAATGTATATTAAAATAATAATACACATGCAAAGCTCTTTTAGAACTTTAACATCAGCATAGTATGACTTCTGTGACCATTGCTATTGCCAGTATAGTTATATTAGCAAAGAGTGTGAACATACCCCTGTCTAAAACTGCGTATTCTGTGCCCAGAATATTGTCAAGACAGAGGCAGAGCAACAAACCCTATTCTCTGGAATTTGAATGAGCTAAACAGACATTGCTACCTCAATTCTCAAGTTCATAGTTTGGCATTTTAAAAAAACGGCTCCTGAGGCCAGTCCAGCAGCATAGACTGCTGCTTCTGCTGCTGCAGCTCATGCTGTTCAGCCTCTGGCAGGGAGGAGAGCACTGGGCCTCGATTATGATGATTGTACTCAGGGTACTGGCAAGGTAGCCTGCGCCAAGGGCAAGGTTCCTAGAGTGGCTGGGAGCTTGTACAGGTCCTACCTCCCAGACAAGCTGCTCAACCGCAGGATCATCCTGACTCTGAGCAGCAACAAGATATCTAAGATAAAGAAAGGTTCGTTTTCCGGGGTAACTCTCCTCAAAAGACTTTGTGATCCATGAAGCCAATAGAACCTTGTTGACTTCCGTGATACTGGCTGCAGTCAGAAATTCCATATTGATTGTCCATGACCTATGCTGCTGCTAGCTGCTATGAGCAGGCAGGCATCTTTTGCAGTAGTATCAATGATGGCAGGTTCATAATTGAGAATGAGAGATACTAAAGGCTGGTATGTCAACCCCTCCCCCCACTCCAACCCCCAAAATGAAATAGTCCAGACAGGAAGCTATTGAAGAGAGTCCTTAAAAAATGTGATGAAGATGCTGTCGCTATTCACAGTTGACGGTTTCTTGGGGAGAGGGTGGTTCAGTTCTCTTTAATCGGCTAGCTTTTGAGAGTATACAGACAACACAAATTAGACTTGTTTTTCTTTTTCTTTTTCTTTTCCTTCTTTTTTGAGAGGATGGGGGTTGCACAAGGGTGGGGGAGTGGACCTGAGAGGAATGGGAAGTGAGTGTGATCTGGGTGCATTGTATGAAATTTCCAAATAATGAATACAAAAATCATGTTGGGGAAATTTTTTTTTAAAGAAATGATTCCTAAAGAGGAGCAAAGCATCAGGGCAGATTTATACTTTATGTGATTTGGGGTGACATAACAGAAACAGTATTCCAAAGAGAGCAAGAGGGGAAAGGATAATTATGGTAACCAATTAAGAATTGAGGCAAGGGCTCGAGGGCTCGGTGTTTAAGAACACTTAGTGCTCTTTCAGAGAACCTCAGTTCAGTCTCCAGATCCCACTTTGGGTTCCAGTAATTTCAGCTCCAGGAGGTCTAGTGCCCTCTTCTGGCCCCTTGGGTGACTTGCACACACATGGTACACATAAACTCATGTAGGCACGTACATATATTTTTTAAAGATGATATGATAAAATATTACCCCTAAATAAACCTAAAGTATTCCAACATTCAAAAATATTTCACAATAACCATAGCATTTGATGAACATGTGACATGACTATATTTGTGCACATATCATGTTACACACCTTAATTAAATGATCTCCCTCTCCCATATTTCAGTCTAACATTCTTGATTTGTCAGCACTTTAACAAGCTGAATATTTAATATTTTATTGGATCACAGTTAAGAATTTTCATTTTATGATTGCTTAGATCAGCTCTTGCTCTCACTAGTTTTATACTGATATGCATCACATCAAACTGATTTTCTTTATCCATTCATCTGTGTCATTGTGAGTCAAGAAGCTTATTATTGGGAAATATTTCTGAACTCTTTTGCTTGAAAACCCCTTTATATCAGTTGAAGGCAAGACCTGGGGTCTCAAGGAATGCATAGCATCTTCTTAATGTAAGGCCACATGGAAAGAGTATTTCTCTGATGCAGGTCCATCAGAGAAAAATCAGTGGTATGCTCAGCATGAGTAAATAATGCCTTGCCAGTAAGAATTCAAAGGTGTCTGTGAGTAGCCTTTAAATGACCTCCTGTGGAAAAAGCGATAAGGACTACTCTAGGATTCATGTCGACATGTGGAAACATCAAACAGATATGTGGGCTTAGAAAGATAAAGATCTTAATAACTCAAAAAGATAACTTGTAAAGGGAACTCTCCTAGAAGACAATGAGCTCTATCACAACAAAGTTTAGAAATCAATTCCCAGAGGAAAATCAATTACCTGTAAGTCTGTTCAACCTGCAGCCTGTGGGCAGAACATGTTTACACACAACCAAGGATGGCTATGAGTTTGATCTAAAACAGTAAAAGGATCTTAAACTATAAGAAATCTTATTTTGTATTGTTTTCTGTGCGATTTGAATGCACAGTTCTGTAGTATGACTGTGTACACAGTGTGGTATCACAAGGTCAAAAGGTTGGAGATGCCTTTAAGAGAAATGAATCTAACAAGAAATTAGCAGGATTAAGCTAAGTGTGCCCTAATGTTGGCTTTCTAAGAGGCTGAAAGGAGTGCTCAGAGTGCTGGTTTACACGTGAATTCTCATGGAAAGAAAGATCAGAAAGAAAAAATAAATAAGTGAATACAAGGGAGGACATAAATAACTGAAAATAAATGCTAACACAGAAGTAACACCTACTCTCCCACTGATAGCTGGTGTGATTCTCCTCTAATAACCCTGCTGCAAATGTGTCTATTCCTTTTAAATTTTCTGCCAGGATGGCTAAACCCAAACATGGTTTATAGTAGCTCCAATAGGGGAATATATTTTGGAGTTCCTATCAGTACCTTCCTATCATTACATAATTTGATTTTATAGAGTACAATTGAAATCTTGGGTGATGTGTCCCACACTAACAAGGGGACTGTTTACAGAGAGGAAAGTAAACATTTTTCTTAATGAAATGCTTTAAAGCATTAACTTTATGTCAGTCCATTTTATACAAGTGGTGTCTCAAAGCCCTGTTAAAATTGTTTTATAGAGTCCCCAACTGCTGGAACCCATTAGGAGGCAATCAAATTACATGTTGCCTGCTGAGTCTGGGAAGACTGGTCAGTAGTTTAAAGGAACTCTTCCAGTATTACAGTCAGCTTACTAGTAGCTGGGTTACTCTAATTGAAACAACCTTGCTGACTATTAGTCCAAATGAGCATCACATTCCCATTTCTGCTTCATTTGTTACTGAGACTAAGAAGAAGCCACTTATAAAAATGAGCTTCATTATAATATTGCCCTCAAGTGTCAGGATAATGAGAATTTATTACAGGTGAATTGTATAATGATGCAATTTTAAAATTAGTTGTCTGTTGGGTTGGATTATAATTAAGTATGACCTGTGCAGTAAAACCTTAAAAATCCCTGTGATATAATAAATCCCAATATGTCAGTTACAACTGATCACTCCATGAAATTCAAGCCTACTTTATGCTGTACTATAGACAAACTCATGCCATTTTATGTAGGTAGAAATTACACTTAGTAGCTGTGGCTGCTAGACTGAGAGTAAACCCACATCCAGGTATTCAGATTCATGCATCATCTTCCCTGTCCTTTTCTAACATTGCTCTGGGTGACAGCAAAAGGCATGGCATGTCACTTTCAGGAGAGGTCTCATTCTCATGAAGAGCTCTTCCTGGAGGAAAGAGGATTCTACATTTTGTAGATTTGAGTTATTCTAGAAAGAAAACCATATGGCAAGGAACTAAAGTGACTGGCCAGGGTAAATAATTCATGTCCGTTTAGCCTAAATTTGGAGATCATTTTATTTGATGCAGTAGATATTTATATTCACATTTTAACACTTAGAAGTGATCTAGTACATCAACGAAAAAATGAGATAGAACCAAATAATGAGGAAGTAAGAAAGCCAGGAAAGCAATACACATTTTGGGATGAATCCTCATGAAAGATTAAAGAGCCTGAAGAACAGGACTGGAAAATAATTGCAGTACATCATGTTAGTAAATGTAGCCTCACAACAGTGCTGCCTAAGATAATGGACAAGGTATATGTTCAAAGACATCTGGGACAGGGAGTTAGAGAAATTTTCTAGCCATGGTGCCAAAATTGTCTCCTTTCTCTTTGCTGTAGAAATGATAACTTGAGAAGACATACAAATTCTTGAGCAATAAGGGACCAATATGATAGCAATAATAGAAGTTAAAAATTACTTAAAATCCTTAAAATATAAAAGAAACAGAAAAAATGTCTATATTATTAATGAACCTTCTCTTCTGTATTTGTTTAGTTTTCTTCTCCTTGCATATGGAGACCAGTGACATTAGATGGATTCAACTCAATTTTTGTAGGTGTGGGAAAACAAAACTTTTTGTCCTCTGAAAGATCACATTCTAGCAAGTAGGGTTGATGACTTGAGCATGGCTTCACTGGACCTAATTCAGCCTAAAACATGGGCATTTAATATGTGTGTTTTCCAGGAAGGTTTCATAAAGCATGGACGCTATCAATATCACTGTAAATTATTTATATAATTTTCACTCAAAAACTTTGATCTACATTAGATTACAACTGACATTTTTGTTAACTATGCTGACGAAATAAAAACATAATTTTAATCATTTTTTTTACTTAATATAAATGTAAAAATCCATATAACTTACTTGGTCAAGCAAACCATTACATTTATAAATTTCATAACCAGTTAGGCCTTATTCAGTTTGCTTTCTACTATTGTGAAAAAAAAACAAGGCTGATCAAAAATCACTTGGGGAGGAAAGAGTTTATTACATTAATAGATTAAAGTTCTTTATTGAGGGAAGTTGAGGCAGGAACTCAAGGAAGAGCCTGGAAGCAGGAGGTAAAGCAGAGACTGGTGCAAAGCTGCTGGCTAACTTATCCTCTACAATTTGCTCAGCTTGGTCCACTTGCCCACCAATAGCATTGTTTATAGCAATCTGGGTACTTCCACATCAGTCGTCAATCAAGGAAACATTTGTATGCCCATCGGCCAAGTGGATGAGAGCAATCCCTCAGTCGAGGTTCCCTCTTCCCAAGTTTCTCTAGTTTGTGTCAAGTGGACAAGAAATAACCAGAACTAAGGACATAATTGGCTTTCTCCTTCCACTTTGTGTGTCTCAAGATTATCAAGGATGGGGCTAAGGCTCTTATGTCTGAGCTATTTTACTGGTCTTTTAATACTATTTTTAAGTGTAACATTCCCAAATGCCTCCTATGTCCTAAATTTTTAAAAAAAATTCTTACTTATGCATATTTGTGTGTGTGTGTGTGTGTGTGTATGTGTGTGTGTGTGTGTGTGTGTGTATGTGTGTGTGTG
>CABHPR010154779.1:0-30756 GCA_902168415.1 Peromyscus melanophrys | reverse complement strand
TTATGCCCATCGCTCCAAACTGGGGGGAATGTGGCACCCACGGCCTCCCACTGGGGGCAAGCACTCTGCCCCTGAGCTACAACCTCAGCATTGAACTTTACGCTTTTATTTCTATCTTATTTCTCGTCATTTTTGAGACAAGCTCTCACTATGCAGCCCTGGCCAGCCTGGAACTCTCCGCATATACCAGGCTGGCTTTGAACTCTGCCTGCCTTTACCTAGACCCACCCTCCAACCCCCGTTTTACTTTTTGTCCATATGTGTCTGAGTGAGTCTGTACCACCTAAGTGTGGCAGAAGAGGGTGATGGGGCCCCTGGAGTTACAACCATGTGGGTGCTGGGAACTGAACTCTCTCTTCGTTGAGCAGTCCCCCTCCTCTGCCTAAAGAGCTTTTGTAAATAAAGTCACAGGCCCCAGGAGTTGCCATAACTGGGTTACTGGGGAAGGGCAGCCATTGTTTGGTGAGTATCCCCTATTGTTGTTGGCATCCCCCCCCTTGTTGATACTTAGCTTCCTGGATAGTTAACTAGTTGCCTGGACATCCTGAGGGTTACATTTTGAACAAGATGTTGCAACCCACTTCCCTTTCCAGGAACCCTCCCCGGAGACACCATTTGTTACACAATTGCAGGACATGGCTCAGGGCCTAGCGGCTCTCCCACCTCTTCCCCCGCCCGAGCCATCTGCTCCTCTCTCCTGTCCCAGGACTGAGTCCCCTTCCCTTCCACACACAGCTTAGGAATCTCATCTTCATTTTGGGCAGGGTTTCATGTAGTCCAGGTTAGCCCAGAGTTAAACCATCTGGCTTAAGTTTATCTTGAACTTCTGCCTCCACCTCCCCAGTGATGGGCTGACAGGTACGCACCACCATGCGGGGTTAATGTGGAGCTGGGGACAGAGCCCAGAGGCCTGGTGTATGCTGGGTCAGCGCTGACTGCAAGTCCCCAGCCTCAGCTTGAACTTCAAAATGAAAGTGTGTGATAAGAGGGAGAGAGGGGAGGGGTTCTCTGCGGTCAGGGGTCAGTTCTAGCACCCAGAGGTGCAGGACGCAGGGGAAGATCAGAAATTGATCTTGGCATAACCATGCACTACTGAAGACAGAGAGGAGCAGTCTGTGCCTCTATCTCTGGGACTTGAGGAGGGTGAAAATTTGACTCCGGCCATGTGAACGTCAGCCATCCCCCAGCTGGCAACACTGGGGCCTGAAATCCTTCAGGTCTCTGGTCCCAGGCCTCAGTGGGGAGGGGGGGGGGCGTACCTTACACAGGATGCTCCCAGGAGGTCAGGCTCAGGGAGAGCTGGCTGGACTCCCAACTTGCATTAAGAACCCCCTAAATTCAACGCAAGGTAGAAGCAGGGGACAGCCTTAGAGACAGGAACAGGGAAGAGGTGAGGAGGGACGCATGTGGAGATGTGGGGAACAGGCAATAAGTTGCCAGCTGGGACCTTCAGGTCTTGGATCCACTCTGGGGAGCCTCAAATTCAGAAAGCGGGTTGATTAGGAAGAGGAGCACCCCTCGAACCCAGGAGCACGTGGGCCCTATGGGAGAGCGCACAGTGGGACCCCCGGGAAAGCCGCAATCGCCCTCACTGTCCCATCAGCCTCCCCCCACACCCCACACCCCCCCACCCCCTCCACCCCCTCACCCCCTCCACCCCCCCACCCCCCGCTCTGGTCCAGGTGGATGGGGTGAGAGGTGGGCCCGGCGTGAGGGGAGCCTCGCCCCCATCCCTGCCGCCCTCCTCCCCGCCTCTTCAGCCGCCCTCCTCCTGTCCCCAGAGCCGGCTCCTGGGCTACGTTCCTGCGGAGTCCGGAGTCCGGGCAAAGCAAACCTTCCCGCCAACGGCCTTCGGGGATGAAAGGAAGGTTCCAGAGCTCAGCCTCCTCCTTCGAAGACTCGCTGCTTCGCAGCCAGGGGTCTGCAGGAATGTTCTATAGCCAAGTCCACAGGCCTATGCACCCTGAGCCCGTGGCCTCTCAGCATTGGTGTGTGGGGTAGGTGGGGTCTCAGGTTCAAGGGTCCTGAATCTGCGAGCGGAGGGAGGGAGGGAAGGAGGGAAGGAGGGGTCTCTTTTGTTGATTTTAAATTTTATTTTATTTATCACGGAGGGAATGTGTATCACAATGTGCATGTGGAGGTCAGAGGACAACCTGAAGGAGTCGGGTCTCCCTGCCTACAGGTGGATCCAGGAATAGAACTCAAGTAGTCAGGCTTGCCTGCAGACACCTCTAGCCCTCTGCTTCCCTTTTTCTTTTCTTCTTCCTTCCTCCCTTCCTTTTTTTTTAAAATCCAAGACAGGGTCTTATTTAATAGTATATAATAGCCTCAGCTTCCTGAGTGTCAGTGTGACTGTGCAAGCTACCACACATGACTTAACTTTAAAGTTTTAAGCCCCCAGATATGGCATACCACCAGGAATTCCCCCACAAAAAAGCCTAAAGTTTAGGCCCTAAACCCTCTATTATTTTATCCGCAAGGTCCCTGATATCTGTGTAAAGTCTTGAGAAAACAAATTCAGTATAGGAATTCTGCCCTTGCCCATCTGAGCTCAGAGTCTGACTGTGCCTCTCAGTAACCGGGTGCTCCTTGGTGGGGCCAGCGCCTCTCTCAGCCTCGGTTCCTTTACTTGCAAACAAGACCACGAAGGGCCACAGAAAGCACTTTGGATCTAGGACATGGCAAACTCTCACACAAAAGTAAAAATTCAAAGTTCGCAAGCAATGGGCACAAGCATAGACCTCTTGTTTTGCATCTAAAAAAATGAGCTTATGCCGAGCGGTTGTAGTGCACGCCTTTAATCCCAGTACTAGGGAGGCAGAGGCAGGCAGATCTCTGTGAGTTTGAGGCCAGCCTGGGCTACAAGAGTTCCAAGACAGCCAAGACTGTTACACAGAGAAACCCTGTCTGGAAAAAAAAAAAAAAAAACAAAAAAAAACAGGCACCCTGGGGCCCATCCATAACCCCAGCTCTACACAGCTCAGGGCTCACTACAGCCAGTCCAGCTAAATCAGTGAGTTCCCTGTCTCAAAATCAGTGAGTTCCCTGTCTCAAAATCAGTGAGAGACCCTGTCTCAAAAAATAAGATGGAGAGAGCTGGGCATGGTGGCACTCGGTAGGCAGAGGCAGGCTGACCTCTGTGAGTTCGAGGCTGACCTAGTCTACATAGGACAGCCTCTACTACACAGTGAGAACTTGTTTGGAAAAAATAAATAAAAATAATCGAGTCCCAGAAAAAGACATGAGGAGGTAGGGGACACCCCAGGAGAGTCCTGTGTAACCAGAGGATGGGGCCTCAAATCTTTCCTGTGTGGAATACCTGATGAGTCATCTTGGTTGCTAGCTTAATGCATCTGGAATCAAGGAAAACCCAAGCCAGCACGCACGCATTGGAGGGATTTTCTTGATCAGATATTTGAAGAGGGAAAACCTAGCCATGCCTCCCGGGCCAGAAGAGCAGGTTCATCCTTCCTGCTGCTGAGGCAGGGGCTTCCTTTCCTGGTGTTAGAACCATCTTTGGGATTCCGGTATGGGCAGCCCTCTAAGACTCCAAATGGGGACCACTGAGACATCTGGCCTGGAGGACTGAGCACAACTGGATTCTCAGCCCCTCTGGTATGAGATGGTCATTGTTGGGACACCCAGACCACAGCCTGTGAGCATTCCAACCCCCTTTCTGTAGTTCCATGGTTCTGTTTGTCAGAGAGCACTGAGGGGCTGCAGTGTGACGTGACATGGGACTGACTGCCACCAGCATGACCGGGAAGGACATTATCTCCAGATAGTTCCTGGTAGATGTGTGGGTGTGTGGACAACTCAGCCTTTTTTGTTTGTTTGTTTGTTTGTTTTTGTTTTTTTCGAGACAGGGTTTCTGTGTAGCTTTGTGCCTTTCCTGGATCTCACTCAGTAGACCAGGCTGGCCTCGAACTCACAAAGATCAGCCTGCCTCTGCCCCTCAAGTGCTGGGATTAAAGGCATGCACCACCAACGCCAGGTGCAACTCAGCCTTTGATTCAAGCCTAAAAGAGAATCTGGTTGTGTTATCCTTAATTCACATATATCTGCTTCTCCAGTGAGGTGTTTTTTGTTGTTGTTGTTGTTGTTGTTGTTGTTTTCTGTTTTGTTTTCTTTGTCAACTTGACACATACAGAGTCATATGGGAAGAAGGAACTTCAATTGAGAAAACACCCCATCAGATTGTCCTATGGAGCATTTTCTTGATTGATGATTGATGGGGAGGGCCCAGCCCATGTTGGGTGGTGCCATCCCTGGGCTGCTGGTCCTGGGTTCTATAAGAAAGCAGGCTGAGCAAGCCATGGGGAACAAGCCAGTAAGCAGCACCTTCCATGACCTCTGCATCAGCTCCTGCCCCCAGGTTCCTGTCCTGTGTGAGTTCCTGTCTTGACTTTTTCCAATGATAGTGTGTGGCCTGAGAGTTATAAGCTGAAATAAACCCTTCCCTCCCCAAGCTGCTTTTGGCCATGGTGTTTATCACAACAACAGAGAGTTAACCAGGACCCATTTCTCTCTGCAGTGAATGCACACCTGTCATCCCATCACTCAAGAGGACGAGGCAGGAGGTTGGCTATGAATTATAGGCCAGCCTGGGCCACAAATAAAACAAAATGCCAGCTCTTCCAAGAAAAACATGGTCAATGTGGCCTGCAAGGCCGCCCCCTCCCCAGCCCAAAGCCTCAAAGCTTGTATGGGGACCGCAGCTGCTGGCCCCATCCCTCTTTCTCTGGTTCCTCACCTGCTCCCTCCCCTTCCTCTTCTCTCCTTTCTCAGCTCTAATCCCCTCATCCCCAGACAGGCGGTGCCAGAGCCCATAGAGGACACAGGACCCAGAAAGGGAAAAAGAAGGGGGAAGGAGGCGGGATGGAAGGCATGGGAGAGGGGAGGGGCAGGGACAGGACAAGCAGAAGGAAGGCAATGGAAGGAAGTATCTAGGGAGAGCTATGGGGACTGTCAGGTCAGTGAGACTGAGGCTGAGGCTGTAGCTCTGTGGTAGATTGCTCGCCTGGCATGCATGGAGCCCTGGGTTCCAGACCACCCGATCACCTCCACACTCTGACCTCATTAAATTCCCAAGGCAGTGTAAAGAGATGGAGGCAGGAACAAGACCAGAGAGACCTGACAGATGACACTGTGTTGCTTGCACACACAGCTAGGAGCAGCCTCTCTCTCACAGGAAATGCTGCGACCCTTTATAGGGACCATAGGGACCATGAGGGGCTTGGGGACTTGTCCTAGCCTCGGGGGACTATGCAAATCTGCAGTCTCTCTTTCCTGGAATTGTTTCTCTGAGGAGGTAAGCTATCTTGGAAGACAGTCTGTCTCAGCAGACATTGTCTGTGCTGACCGATAAGGCTGAGCAGCATCAGCTGGAATCTCACAACCTCAGGACTCCAATACTCCCTCCCCAAGTCCCCAAATAACTTCACTAGTCCTTCACTACTGAGACCAACACAAGGGGCTGGTGAGATGGCTTGGTGGGAAAGGTGCTTGCCACCAAGCCTGAGGACTTGAGTTCAGACCCCTGGTACCCATGTAAAAACTGGGCATGGTGCTCATGTGTGTATGTCTGACCCCAGTACTGGGGAGCTGGAGACAGGAAGGGCCCTGGGGTTGGACTGGCCAGCTGCAAATCCAGGGAGATGCCCAGTACCAGGTGGAGAGGGGTGTGGAGGTCACATGGTTAGTCCAAGCACCATGGAGGCTGGAGGATCCCTGTGAGTTCCAGATCGGCCTGGGCTACAGAGTGAGACTCCAAATCAACAACAACAAAAGGAAGAGGAGGAGGAGGAGGAGGAGGAGGAGGAGGAGGAGGAGGAGGAGGGGGAGGGGGAGGAGGAGGAGGGGGAGGAGGGGAGAAGGAAAGCAATAGAGGCAAATGCTGAGTTTGACCGTAGCAACTTGAGAGTGGAGCCTGGCATCTGGGCGGTGGTGGTGCACACCTTTAATCCCAGCACTCTGGAAACAGAGGCAGGCAGATCTCTGTTCTACAGCCTGGTCTACATAGTGAGTTCCAGGACAGCCAGGGCCACAGAGAGAAACCCTGTTTCTCGAAAACCAACCAACCAAACAAACAAACAAAAAGGAGTGGAGCCTGGGCTGGGCTGGCAAGGAGAGGGGAGGGACTGGGGGAGACTGGGGGAGACGGGCTCTGCCCAGGATTGCTGCAGACACGAACATACAGTCATCTGGACAGCCCTGAGAGGCCGAGGAGGAGCCAGTACAGAGTGGGGACCATGGTAGTCAGCCTCCAGTAATTCAAGAGACATCTGAGGACCAGTAAGATGGCTCAGTGGGTAAGGGGGCTTGCCACTAAGCCTGGTGACCTGAGTTTAACCCCTGGAGCCTACATGGTAGACGGAGAGAACAACTCTTGCAAGTTGTCCTCTGACCTCCACATGTGTGCCACGGCGCACACACAACAAATAAGTAAAATGTAAAATAAAATTAAATTAAAAAAAAAAGAAGGAATGATGGACCTGGGAGAATCCATTGATAAAGAAA
Source organism: Peromyscus melanophrys (assembly GCA_902168415.1). Classification (NCBI taxonomy): domain Eukaryota; kingdom Metazoa; phylum Chordata; class Mammalia; order Rodentia; family Cricetidae; genus Peromyscus; species Peromyscus melanophrys. The sequence goes on along the minus strand of CABHPR010154779.1, from coordinate 24,237 downwards.
GAGGTTTGGGCTGAAGCCCAGTGCCCAGTGGGTAGAGCACTCACCCAGCAAGCACAAAGCCCTGAGTCCCATCACCAGGATCACGGAAATGAACGACATGGGGTGCACACCTGAACGGCATGGGGTGCACACCTGTCATGCCAGCACTCAGGAGACTGAGGCAGGAGATCAGCAGTGGATGGTCATCCTTGGCTACATAGTGAACTGAGGCCAGCCTGGGCTACATGGGACCCTCTTCTCTCTCCTCTCTCTATTCCTAGTCTGCATCTTCCTCTCTCTCCATCTGTTTCTCTTTGTGTTTCTACATCTGTCTTTCTGTCTCTCTACCTCCACCTCTCTCTTCCCATTCCCCTCCACCCTCTCTCACCTTTCTCTCCATCTCCACTCTAGCCCCGCAACCCCCGTTGACTCATTCCCTCCTGGCCTCCATACATCTGCCTCTCTGTTCATCTCCCATTCTCACCCCCCCCGAACCCCGAGTCTACAAAGCCCCCCCTTACAGCAGCAACAGGTGTTCAGACAACCAGACACCAAGGGGATTAGCCGCCCTCCTCATCTCTCTCACCCCACACTGGTTCTGTTACCGACATCAGGCACCTGATTAACTGTCCTCGCATCCACCTGTGAAGCCCCCTTCAGGGTCAACAGAGGGCCACAGGCCTGACTGTGTCCCTGCACCTGTCGAGCTGGGTCTCTCTGTCCCCTGCTGCCTGGCTAGAGCCTCCACCCCCACCTGCAGGGTTGGGGACACAGACCCTGCAGATCATAGCAGTCTTTTTCTTTTTAATTAAAAAAACTTACATTTATTTTATTTCATTTATGTATGTATGTATGTGTGCATGTGTGCATGTGTGCATGTGTGCACGAGCTCCTGGGGAGGTCAGATGTCAATGAGTGGGGTCTGCTCCCTCCGTCCACTGTGTGGGTCCAGGGGATTGAACCAGGGTCATCAGACTTAGGGGCAATCGCCTTTTCCTGCTGAGCCTTCTTGCTGGCGCCTTGGACAGCACTGAGGTAAGCTGGCTGACATGTCCATCTGCCAGGCTTTTTCTGGATGCGTGAGCCATGTGTGCATTTTCCTCATCACCAGATTTTTAAGTTTTTATTTTTAATTTAATTTATTTTGAGACCGGTTCTCATTGCACAGCCTTGGCTGGCCTGCAACTTACTAAGTAGACCAGGCTGTCCTGGAACTCACAGAGATCCGCCTGCCTCTGCCTCCAGAGTGCTGGCGTTGAAGGCGTGTGCCACCGCTAGGCTCATTTACCTGTATTTAATGATCAGCTGTACAGTAGCATCAGCCATTTACACCCTTCTCTTCACCTTCTCTGGAGCACCATTTTGCATCATTCTAGAACATTCTCAGAGCCAGAATGTAGAACTTAACGCGGCACGGTCAACTAGACAGAAGGCTTCCATTAGACTTTTTTGCCTTTTGAGACAGCAAGCAGAGACACAGACAGACAGACAGAAGGACAAGGAGAGACAGGAGAGACAGGGGATGCCCCCAAGCCCCTCCTCCTATGTCACATGTCCTCAGCTTCCACCTCCCACAGCCCATCAAAGGATGAGCTGCCTACTGATGCATCCATTGACAACATGGGGGCTCCTGACCCCACGGCCCCACTCTGAACACTCCCCACCCCATGCCAAGACCAAGCCTGTCCCCCCACGAGCTTTTGGAGGAGTCTCATGCCCACGTGTTCACCCCAAGGTCGCCTCCTTCCATTACGAGACAGATGCACACATACCACCCACGCAGTCCCCAGGCTGGAAAACTCCACACAGAATATCCTTGTCACCACGCTGGTCACCATGGTTACCAAAAGATGCTGTCTCTGCAAGGCACTCTTTCTCTCCCCTTCCTCCCCCACCATTCCTCCACCCCAATTTGATGCCTTGGAATAAAATTTTCCAGCGTGGGTCTCCTGGGGTGAAGACAGGGTTTGACACCAACCCACAGTCCGTTGCAGTGGGAATTGAGCAGTCGGCTGGGTCTGCCAGCTGCCATGCTCATCTGTCCACCCATGCGAGGTTTTTTTTTTCACGTTTTATTTATTTATTGGTGGGATATATATATATATATATATATATCTCAAATATAACATATGGAATGTTCTAGAAGGGGAAGTTAATATAGGCTACACCAAGGCCCAGCAATCTCGAACACTATGGATGCCTCCTGGGCACTGACCACCATGCGTTCCGGCTAGAGAATGGGCTTGGTGGGCCCACCAGGGCCCGGAGTGGGTGCAGGGCCCACAGAGATGTGTGCCCAAGGCTGGCCGGTCCTTCCTGCAGGGCAGGGGATCCTGTGAGTGAACCTGCCCCTCTCTCCCTCCCAACTGCAGGTACCTGCACACCCAGCTCCAGCCCATCAGGGAAGCCGGCACAGATCCAACCTCCTACCGCTAACCTTACTAACTCACAGGCCCTAGGTAATGTTTCCACACGTCACCTCCACAGCCGGGTCCCAGCCCTAGATTGGAGTCTGGACCCTAGATTGGAGGTCGTTCACTTTGCCTAAAATGAGTTATATTTCCTTGGATCTCAGGGCCTTTGACCAGCTCCGTTGGGCCTCAGATGGACCCGGGCTTCTGATATCATTAGAACTGAAAACAGGGAGACACGCTTACATAAAAAAAAAAAAAATTCATCCTAATTTATTTTATGTGTACAAGTGTGTAACATGTATGCGATACCCGTGGAGGCTGGAAGGGTGTGTCAGATGCCTTGAGTTGGAGTCACAGGTGGCTGTGAATCGCTGTGTAGGTGCTGGGAATTGAACCCTGTGTCCTCTGAGAAGGTGACGGCGCCCTAACTACTGAGCCATTTCTCCAGTCCTACCTTTTTTTTTTTTTTCCTTCTTGATTTTCCGGGACAGGGTTTCTCTGTATAGCTCTGAGTGTCCTGGACCTTTCTCTGTAAACCAGGCTGGCCTCGAACTCACGAAGACTCACCTGCCTCTGTCTCCGGAGTGCTGGGATTAAGGCACATGCCACCACCACCTGGCTCATCAGTATATTTAAAGAAAGCTGTTCCCAAAGGTCAGCAACCCTCCATACACACCTCTGCTACAAGGTTGCTTTAGGCTGAGCAGAAACATCTAGAATATTCTACAATGTAACACACCTAACAATGGTGTCAATAAACATACACTGTAAGAAATTTTCAAGGCATACAAATTGGTTTTCCTTCTATTAAGAGAAATAACATACTAGTGTAGACTTTTATTTTTACATTTACTTATTTATTTATTTACATTTAAGGATTGAAAGCTAGAAGCCTTTGGGGAAGTTGGCGGAGAATATTAATTTTTTTTAGCTGCAAAAGTATCTACTAGTAGGAACTCAATGCCCACTGGGTGGCTGTGGTTTTCATTTTCTTCGCTGATTTCTTCTTATTTTAAAACCACCTACAGGTTTTGTCATCTATAATAAGAAAAACACCACCAATGAAATTCTCTTTAAAAGAGTCTAGCCGGGCGGTGGTGGCGCACGCCTTTAATCCCAGCACTCGGGAGGCAGAGCCAGGCGGATCTCTGTGAGTTCGAGGCCAGCCTGGGCTACCAAGTGAGCTCCAGGAAAGGCGCAAAGCTACAGAGAAACCCTGTCTCGAAAAACCAAAAAAAAAAAAAAAAAAAAAAAAAAAAAAGAGTCAATGAGCCTGGCATGGCAGCCCACACCTTTAATCCCAGCATTTGGGTGGCAGAGGCAGGCTGATCTCTATGAGTTCGAGGCCAGCCTCGTCTACAGAGCAAATTCCAGAACAATTTGGGCTACATAGTGAGACCCTGTCTCAAAATAATAACAAATAAACAAACAAAATATAAAACAGTCACTGAGCATCCTGGACACCCGTGGGTCCCCTAGGGTGAAGACAGGGTTTGACACCAACCCACAGTCGGTTGCAGTGGGTGTTGAGCAGTCGGCTGGGTCTGCCAGCTGCTGTGCTCATCTGTCCACCCACGCGAGGGTTTTTTTTTCACGTTTTATTTATTTATTGGTGGGAGTCACACGTGTGCCATGGCACACATGCAGGGGCCACAAGACAACCTTTGGATCCTGAGGTCGAACTCAGGTCAGCAGGCTTGGTAGTAAGCACTTTTCCCACCCCACCCTCTTGCAGGCCCAAAGGTTTGATTCCATTTAATTTCTTTTTGTGGTGCTGTCATAGAAAACACAGAGCCTCTCGCCTCTGTTTGTTTTTATTATTGTGTTATTATTATTATTTTATTTTATTATTATTGTTATTTTATTGTTATTAGGAATGCCAGTGATAGAACTCTGTCTCTTGCTATACATCTCAGGCTAGCGTGGAACCCACCATCCTCCTGCATCAGCTTCCAGAGTAACTGGGATCACAGCCCTTTCCCTCCACCCTGTGTGTCTGGGAAATCAGACTCTGATGATCAGGCCTGGCAGGAGTCGCCTTTACCTAGGGTGCCATCTCACTGGCCCCGTGACTCTATCCTTTTCAAGGCGTGTTCCCAGAAGCCCCCAAACCAGATTTATCCAAGCTGGAATGCCTGCTGTACGCAGCGCAGCGGCATCCCAAACCTCTCCACCCGCAAAGGCGCACACAGTAGACGCCCAATGATTGCTTCAACCTTAGGATGGATGTTGTGGTGCCGGAAGAGCGGGGTCTGCCCAGCCCCCCAGCCTAAAAAGGAGTGTATAGCTTCCCCCCCCCCGTAATTACGGTAATTAGCATGAAGATTTGGCGGGGGGGGGCTCAAGGGGGGGGCTGGGGCCAGAGGAAGGAAGGAGGACTTTGGCCTGGTCTGACCTGCTTCCCCACAGGCATCCTGATTGGTCCACGTCTACCATGTGATGTGCACCGTAGACTTGTTGCTGGGCATCCCATGATTGCCATGACGACCGCTGTCACTGCGCTGCTGAGTGCTGCTGGTGGTGGGGGGAGCTGTAGAGTGGGGGGAGCTGTAGATGTGTTGAGGGGTCTCAGGACTCGGCGGGAGGTGATGAGAAGGGACAGCAGCCCCAGGCGAGCGCTGCCACCCTCCCCTGCTCCCCGAAGGCCTGTTCTCCAACCCAAGTGCCCCAAATCCCCACCCCTACCCCAACACAAGGCCCTTAGCCAGCACGTGGGTGGCAGCCACAAGGTCAGGCTTGAGCAGGGACCAGGACATGCAGGGGCGACAACGCATGCATGCATGGACAGGCACATACAGGCCAGTCTCAGAGCAGGTGGCATATGGTTGCTAGTGAACACTCCAGGCTCACAACCTGCATTCAGAAGAGGATGGGGATTGGCAAGATGGCTCAGTGGGTAAAGCAGATTGCCATCAAGTCTGAAGAACAGAGTTCGATCCCATGATCCGCACAGAGGGAGGAAAGACCTGAATCTCACATGTTGTCCTCTGACCTCTGCACTGTTCTACACATACAGCCACACAATAAATAAGTTGAATATACATGGAAAGTAGCAAAAACAATCCCAGGACCCCTTGGATCTTCCCTTTTATGCTTCCCTGCTTGAACTCATTTTAAAAATCTCATTTATTTATCTTATTCATATGAGGGATGTGTAGGAGCCACAACACGCCTGTGGAGGTCACAGAACAGCTCTCCATATGCAGTTCTCCCCTCCCATGTTGTGGGTCCCAGGGATCGAACTCAGGTAGTCAGGCTTTAGTGGCAAGCCCACTTACACACTGAGGCAGCTTCTGGCTCAGAGACACATTTTTATATCTGCACGAGCTACAGCTGCTCCCTGTGGAGTCAACACAGAACAGACTCATGAAATTTAATGTTGGTCTCCTTTTACCCAGGACACGATCCATAATCAAATGTCACCGTCTGTCCCCATCTTGTTCTCGACAGTCCTTCGTTCTCTAATCTGAGGTCCAATCACAGTTTTGCATTGCAATCCTGATCCTGTCTGAACTGTCCTCATCTTTGAAAGTGTGTTCTGCAGATGGTCACTACACAGAGCTAAGACAGAGTAGCCCTGTGTGGACCAGGCTGACCTTGAATCCTCTCCATCCTTCTGCCTTAGTCTTCTGAGGACAATGATGAGAGCCATGTACCACCATACCTGGCTTCTGTCCTTTCTCCATTGTCTGAAGTTTTGGGAATAGAGCCCAGAACCACCCAGATACTAGGCAGGTCAGTCCCTAACCCCTCACTGGGGGATTCTAGGCGGGGCTCCATCCCTGACCACGCCCTCAGCCCCTCACTGGGGGGATCATGGGCGGGGCTTCACCCTGACCACGCCTCTAGCCCCCTCACTGAGGGATTCTAGGCAGGGCTCCACTCTGACCACGCCCCCAGCCCCTCACGGGGCGGGAGGGGGGATTCTAGGAGGAAATACCACTCTTGAACTGGACAAGATGACTTTACATGTTCCTTTGGACAGAGCAGTGATCATCCACTTGACTGCTGCTACTGGATACAGTAGTTGTTAAGTGTTCATGGAATTAACAGCAATGAACCAGGAGAAAATCAGATGCACATCTACTCTTTGATTGTGATGGTTATCCCGCTGATGCCGAGTTAACACCCGTTCACAGAGACACACAAACGGGCGTCCCCCAAACTCTCCCTGTTTCTCGGCTCCTGTATTGGCCTTCTAAGTAAGCTGGGAAATTGGAAGGAACTAGAAAGACACTGGGATTAAGAGGCACCTCAGGGCCCCTCACCTGCCCAGGCCTGACAGCAGCTTCAGGTGCAGGAAACATGAGCCTGGCATGTCACAGCTGGTGATGGAGGCACCTGAATCCACAGAGCAACAGCTGATGGATGAGCTTCGAGCAATCTAGGGTGCCTGGTGGCCCGCAGAGGGTCTTGAATGTGCACATTTGTGGGGCCAGTGAACTTGATCTCAAGAGGCCTAGTTTGAAGCCTGTGACCACTCGCGCCCTCGCCACTCACGTTGTCTGTACCGTCGTTCTTCCACAGCACTTCCCAGAGACCTTGCAAGGGCCCTCTCTCAGGGGCGCTCTGACTCCAAGGGACTCTGTGTCATGACTGGGGACACATGTGGCTGGCACAATTAATGGAATTCCTAGCACTCAGTGGATGAAGAATGCCCTCAAATCAAAGGCCTTATTGTCCCTAATGGTCTTAGAGCTGAGGCTGAGCAATGCTGAGCTGATACAGAGGCTTCGGACAACAGCAGCGCATGTACATCATCAAACGGGGCAACCCTGCACTCGCCATGCACTCTGTGTGCTAGCCTCAGAATTCTCACCGCTCCCTAAGTGATCTGAGTATGCCATGGTCAGGGTGGAGACCCCATCTAAGAGCCCCCAGTGAGGGGCTGGGAGTGTGGTCAGGGTGGGGCCCCTCCTAGAATCCCCTAGTGAGGGGCTGAAGGCATGGTCAGGCTGGAACCCTGTCCAGAATCACCCAGTGAGGAGGGTGGGGGCGTGGCTTACTGATAAACACTTTTCTGTGATGTGCACCAGTTTAGTTTCCATCCCCAGGTCTGTAAAAATAAAAAGAATTAAAAATCTTTTAGCGCCAGGCAGTGGTGGCGCATGCCTTTAATCCCAGCACTTGGGAGGCAGAGGCAGGTGAATCTCTGTGAGTTCCGAGACCTGCCTGGTCTACTACGTGAGTTCCAGGACAGGATCCAAAGCTACACAGAGAAACCCTGTCTGTAAAAAAAAAAAATCTCAGCATACTCTTACTCCTAATTGCTTGGGAGGTAGAGACAGATCTCTGTGAGTTCTAGGCCAACCAGACCTACACTGTGAGATACTGACTCAAGATATCAAACCTCCTATCCCACATTGAACAGCAGAAAAAGGAACACCAGTCCCCATTAAGGGCCTAGCTGAGAAAACATTAGTGTCAGGGTCACCACTGGCCTCTCTCCATCCTTCAGAGAAACACTCTCAATCGTCTCCTTTGCCTAGCGAGCTGAAGAGTTACAGCCTTTGGGGCTGGGGGATACGACTTGGGGATGTAGGGTCTGAGACCATCAGGAGAGCATCTGTTGGCCTCAAACCCAGTGGTAGGACAGCCTGAGTGTGGTCCTGGGTGGCGTGGGGCTTCTCCTGAGCCAGTCCACCCATTAATCTCCCCCTGCCAGGCAGGTCAGGTTTCAGGTGGGGCCCAGGCAGATGTTGAGCAGAGCAGTTCTAGTTTCCTTAATCCTTGGGGCGGCAGGAACTGTCCTTTCGAGAGGGAACAACAGGCCGGTTAAGGCCACCATCTGTGCAGACCTGCGTTTAAACGTGCCTGGGCTTGTGGGGAGGGCAGAGGTCACCATAGCAACCTGAGTAAGGGGCTGGGGGCGCGTGGGTGTTCACATGCCAGGCAGGGCATGCAGATGAACACAGCCAGACACAATGCTTCTAGATCTTTCTTCTTCTTCTTCTTCTTCTTCTTCTTCTTCTTCTTCTTCTTCTTCTTCTTCTTCTCCTTCTTCTTCTTCTTCTTCAATACATCTTGTTGCCTTTTGGCATTTGAAGAAAAATTAATTTTTTTTAATTTTTTTCTAGTTATTTTTTTTAACCTATTCAATTTTGAGTAGCCCAAGCTGACCTGAAATTCAATGTGAAGCCAAGGCTAACCTTGAATCCAGAGCCCCTTGCTCACTACCAGAATGAACTACCCACTGAGTTGTAAACACATCTTCTGCTTGCTTCCAGCCCCACGTCCCATTTTTTTTTAAAGAGATAGTCTCTAAAGTTCTTTACTCCTGGGTCGTTTCAAGCTTCCAAAAATCCTCCTGCCTCAGCTTCCTGAGTGTGAGGATGACAGGCTTCAGAATGTACACCAGTTTTAGTTAGTGCTCACAACTTCAGTACCTTGTGGGTGTGGGTGGGTGATCGTTAAAAACCTTCACTGCTGTGTGTCTGCCCATACCCATACCTCTCACAACACGAGGTGCACTGCAAACCTGGGGTCTTCCAGAGGGAGAAAGTGGAACCATGGGCCTTTACTTTAAGCACAGTTTCCCAGGACATAGGAGCAGAGCCTGCATCAGAAAAGGGGACAGAACTGTGAGGGAACTAAGGCCAGCCCATACCTGTCATCCCAGCATTTGGAAAGCAGAGGCAGAAGGATTTCAAATATGAGACTAATCCGGGCTACAGAGCAAAGGCCCTGTATCAAAGAGTTAAAACACAGTGCTGGGAGGTGCTTCCTGAGTGAGTGCGGGTGGTGCAAATGTGAAGGACTGAGCTTTTCCCCTAGCACCCATCAGAAGCCAGGCATGGCTGTACATGTGCAATTCCTGTGCAGAAGCTGAGCTAGACCTTGCTGGCCACACAGCCTAGTGGCAGCCAGAAGGCTCAGCTTCAGTGAGAGACCCTGTCTCAAGACACAATGTGGAGAGTGGTCTAGGAGAACACAGATGTGAGCCTCCAGACTCCACTCCCTATGTGTGTGTGGAATCCTTCGTACACACACATGCACACATACACAAATAATAAATAAAAATAATCTTAAAATAATTAAATACTTGGGAGGCAGAGACAAGTGGATCTCCAAGTTTGAGGCCACCCTGGTCTACAGAGTGAGTTCCAGGACAGCCAGGGCTACACAGAGAAACCCCATCTCAAAAGAAAAGAAAAGAAAAAAATGACAAAGAAAGGGAGAAATAGCACCCACGCTGCAGAAGCACATGTGTGAATATTTATGTATGTTTCCTTCATGATGTCCAAACAAGGTAGTAGTCCAAACTCAAAGTCCTTGAACTAGGAAACCCCTGACGGACAAAGTCCACCCACGGAATGACTGTGACTTGATACTGAAAGACGTGAGGTTAGGCAAGGGGGCTGAAGATGCCTGCTGCCTGACAACCTGGTTCCATCCCTGGGACTCACCTGGTAAGAGAGACCCACCTCCTGCAAGTTGTCCTGAGCTCTAGACGTGCAGCACAGCGTGTGTGCACACACACGAGCAAGGGCACCTTTTCTCTATTTATCTGTTTGTATGTGCTGGGACGGAACACACAGCTTCACAAATGTGAGAGAAGGAATCCACCAAACAACCCTCCCTCAGGCCAGAAAGAATTCTCCAAAGGTTTAAGATAAGATTTTAAAATGTGGATCCCTGGGCTGGAGAGATGGCTCAGAGGTTAAGAGCACTGGCTGCTCTTCAAGAGGACCCAGGTTCAATTCCCAGCACCCACATGGCAGTTCACACCTGTCTGTAACTCCTGTTCCAGGGAATATGACTCCCTCACATAGACATGCAGGCAGAATACCAATGTACATAAAATAAAAATAAACAAAATTTTAAAAGCCACAGGAAAAAATAACCCCAGGAAGCACAAGCTGGCTGTTGACTTCCGTGCATGTGCTTAAATAAACAAATATATAATTTGAGAGAGATGGCTTAGTACCTCTTTGGGAGATTTCAAGGTTAACCCAGAGAGGGATGAAAGGAGAGAAAGATGGAGCCATGTAAGTTTACACAAGAGACCACTAGAAGGGAAAGGGACAGGGACAACTGACCAGCTTAGACCTTGCACCTGACTCTCCAGGTTCTCCTCCCAGCCCCCACAGCTGCTCACTACACTGGTCTGTAGAATGGGCTGGGACTGTCAGCTCTGCAGCCTTGGGGAGCTGGTAGGATACGTACTGTGAATCATCCCCAATTTGCCAGTATGGAAGTACAAATGAGGCCATGGAAATGATGGTGGTTGTGGTGCCACACACCTGTCATCCCAGTGCTGAGGAGGCTGAGGCAGGAAGATCAGGAGTTCAAAGCCAGCTTGGGCTACAAAGTGAGATGCTGTGTCACAGGGGGAGGCTGGGGCTGGGGCTCAGGGGTGGAGCACTCGCCTAGTAATCAGGAAGCACTGAGTTCCAGCCCTAGCACCTCAGATGCTTGATGGGAGCCTGAGGCAGAAGAATCGTAAGTTTGAGGTCAGCCTGGGCTACAGATCAGGACCCTGATTCAAAGCAAAACAAAAGTCGACAAATTCCGGGATTGAGCCCCGCCTCTGTCATAATCATCTGTGAGCCTCGTTTTCCCAAAAATCTCAGTTTCCCTGTGTAGAACTGGACTTTATGTGACACATACCAGAAGATCCCTAATGCCGCTGGATGCTCAGTGATCAGGGTGGGTGTGATTCTCACGTGGAGACTTCATGAGCCCAGTGATTGTACCCCATCTCCATCTGGAAACCATATATATATACATACACATTTTTTTTGGACAGATTCCAGACTTTTATTCTGAAGCCGAGGCCCCAACCTATGAGGTAATCCTTGGAGCTTCATTCGAGGATTATTCCTATTGGTCCACTGGCCAAGCCCCGCCCAGGGTTCCCTGCGCTCCGCCTTCCTCTCAAGCGCATAAAAGTATAACATCCGGACCTGGGCAGCCACCAGGAAACCTGCAGATGCTGCTGAACAGGAGCAGGTGAGGCATGAAGGGAGGAGAAATAGGTGCTGGGGGAGGGGAGGAGGACCTTGGAGATAATGCAGGTTGGCACATCTTCCAGAAGGCTAACTGGACTACCTGGGAAGGAGAGAGGATCCGGGGCTGTCTCCCTGGGAGGTGGGAGCAGGTGAGATCCTGGCGCCTTCGGTCCCCCTCCTGGAACTCCCTGGGACGATGGGAAGGGATTAAAACCGAAGATGGGACCCTGCAAGGCAGGACAGACTCAAGCCGCGGGCATCCGGGCAGAAGACGGACGCTAGGAGCCTGTTCTTGCGCCCACCCAACCGGAGGAATGGCTAATTATGTTTCAGCACCGGAGCTGCGGACAGCGCCAGCCGGGTGGGGGACAGGGAGGGCGCTCAGATTCAGCACCCAGAGCCCGGACAGCTCCCAGCGGGCCTCCAAGGAGACTTGGTTTCAACACAACACCAAGCTCACAGTACTCAGCCTCAGAGACAGCCTTGGGGTCTGTTCTGGTGGAGCATGTGCAGGGAAGACGGTGGTCTGAGACCTCTAACGGTTTGAGACACTTGTCCTTTACGGAGGGGATTTTTTTTTTTTTGAGACAGGGTCTCTCTACATAGCCCCGGCTGTCCTGGAACTCACTATGTAGACCAGGCTGGCCTCAAACTGGCCTCAAACTCAGGAGTATGGAAGAGGCATTCTGTCAACGGAATAAGTGCCACTGGGTGAACCGATGTCCCAAGTGAAGCGGTGAGGGGCAATGTAACTTTATTTCACGTTCTTTTTATTTTATAAAAGGGTCTCTCTCTCTCATATATATCTACACACACTACCCTGTAGCCCAGGCTGACTTAGAACTCTATGTGAAGCCAAGGATGATCTTGAAATCCTCATCCTCCTGCCTCCAACTCTTGTGTGCTGGGGTAACAAGTGTGTGCCGCTCACACCTAGATCAATAAATCCCACATTGCTGATGCAGCAGGATGTGGGTTGGGTGGTTAGAGAACAGATCTCCCTTGTGTCGGGGGATGGATGGGAAAAGGAGGCTTAGACATGGTAAGTCAATGTGGCCTGTTCCTCTCCACGCGGGACCAGCACAGGACAAGGACCAGGGGCTGAGCATGTGAGCCAGTGCTATATGGAAGACTTGTGATTTTGTTGTTCTGATGTGGTATGACAACAAGTCACAGCCGGCCTCATAGCGTGGACTCCCTTCACCTTTCTCCTGAAACACATGAAGCAGTTGGGGCAGGAAATTGGGGCAGGAAGGGGAGAAGGGGGAGTGGGGCACTGGCGGGGGAGGGTGTCTGGCAAGGTCGCAGGTCCTGAGAGTGCAGCGATGTCTCACACATATTATTGGCCTGTCACTCAAACACTTCTACAGGACGGAATGGGAGACACAACCTCAGGGCCCTGAGCCACCTCACGATGCTTTTTTTTTTTTTTGAGAATCAAATAGGGAATGGTGGGCTGGAGGTAAAGGGGCTGCGGAGAACCTGGGAACCTGAGTCTGGTTCCCAGGACGACGTGGTAGAAGGGTAGAAACAACCCCTGCAGGTTGCCCTCTGGCTACCACACATGTACTGTGACACACACACTCACACACAAAGAAACACATGTAAAACTTAAAAGAGGGATGGGCGTAGGAGGTGCTTCTAAAGCACCCTGAAGTTACTTTTTCTTTCTTGTCTTCCTTCCTTCCTTCCACTTGGTCTGTCTGTTTGCCCAGGCTTTCCTCTAACTGTGAATATAGCCAAGGATAGCCTTGACCTCTTGCCTCCACTCCCTGAGTGATGTCCACACTATGTCCAGTGAATGTGGTGCTGGACCTGGAGTTTCAAGCACATTGCCTGGACACTGTACCCACAGAGTCCCAACCCAGACCCAATGGGTCTTTTTCAATAAAACTTCTGTGTTCCCTACACACCAACCACTAGTTGCATGATTGAGCCCAGGAAAATGTGGACTTGTGTTTGGCGGGTCATGGCACCCTTAACTTTCATCAAACATCACCTGTGACATCCAAATGCAGTCACTAACCCCCACTCCAGTGGGATTCTCCCCAGATTCCTGGTGCTATGACATGGGAAGAAAAGGGTTTATTTGGCTTACACTGATGTTCACACTCCACCACTGAGGGAAATCAGGGCCGGAACCTGGAGGCAGGAGCTGATGCAGAGGCCATGGAGGGTGCTGCTTACTGGCTTGCTCCTCATGGCTTGCTCAGCCTGCTTTCTTATAGAACCCAGAACCAGCAGCCCAGGGATGGCATCACCCCAAACCCCTACTAGAAGATTTCAGTCAGGGTGCCACACCTGACTAAGCCCCAAACCCTCAACTGGGAGTTTCCAGTCAGGGTCACCACCCATGACCACACCCCCAGCCCCTCACTGGGGGATTCTAGGCAGAGATTCACCCTGACCACGCCCCCAGCCCCTCAATAGGGGACTGTAGGTGGGGCTTAACCCTGACCATGCCCCCAGACCCTCACTGGAGGACTCTAGGTGAGGGCTCAACCCACGACCCAAACCAAGGCACGGAGATAAAAGACCAGGAAGGATTTCAGGTGAGAAGTGTAGATTCTAGGCAGGGGCTCAATTGATGAGTCCCACTTTTAGCTTTTATTCATTTTGTAATTTTTTTTGAAACAGGATCTCACTATATAGACTAAGCTGGCCTCGAATTCAGAAGCCCACCTGCCTCTGCCTTGACTTATCTTTTATTTCCTGACGACATCATGCTCTTCTGCCCTGAATGGCCTTGAACTCAGGCTCTTCCTGTTTCTACTTCCCCATAATCTAGGGTGATGGCCTGTGATGCCCGGTGTGCTACTGTGTTTCCCCAGTGCCCAGCCCAACACATGGTATTCAACGGGTGCTCAATAAATGTGTGTTGAATCCACAGAGGCATCAAGGAATACAGCCACACAGCAATCAGTAAACAAAATCCATATGTTCACCGCACACACACTGCGATTACTGTCTGGGCTCTAAGAGGGAGCAGCTGTTGAGGGACAGCAATGGCAGGTGTCTCCTGGGGAAATATAATTAAATTTCTGGATACTCAGGGGCTGGCCAATGAAAGAACAGCCCCAGGAGAGAGCCGGTCTCCGTTCATTAGCACTTAGGAAACATTGATTCCTAATTAGCTGGGGCAGGCCCTGTCTCCCTCCTTCACCCCAGAGGAACGGAATCTTCTCTCTCCTGGGAGTCCTGCCTCAGTGGGCCCATTAACAAGCTGAGAGAATAAGATTAAATGATGCCTAAATACCAGAGGTCTTATGGATGGGGGCATCCAGGGGGGCCTTTGATGTCTGGGCTAAGTTGCACAGCAGAAGATTTTCTCTCTCTCGCTCTCTCTTTTTTTTTTTTTGGTTTTTCGAGACAGGGTTTCTCTGTGTAGTTTTGATGCCTGTCCTGGATCTCACTCTGTAGACCAGGCTGGCCTTGAACTCACAGAGATCCGCCTGGCTCTGCCTCGCAAGTGCTGGGATTAAAGGCGTGCACCACCACCGCCCGGCAGAAGATTTTCTCATATACCGAGCATCATGAAGAGTAAGAGATAAGGGAACAAGTGTCCACAACCATGTTTCAGAAATTCTGCCCTGCTTTCCTGCTTTTCTTTTCTTTTCTTTCCTTTCCTTTCTTTCTTTCTTCCTTTCTTTCTCCCTTTCTATCTTTCTCTCTTTCTTTTTTTGGGGACAGGGTTTCTCTGTGTAGCCCTGGCTGTCCTGGAACTCGCTCTGTAGTCCAGGGTAGTCCAGGGTAGTCCAGGGTGGCCTCGAGCTCACAGAGACCCGCCTGTCTCTCAAGTGCTGGGATTAAAGGCGTGCGCCACCGCCGCCCGACTAATCTTACATTTCTTGTACTCACCCCAAGTTCATCCTTTTGATTGGAACCATCAGAGCTCCAGGAGTGGACACTGCCCTGGTTAGGTTTTCTCTACTTGACACAAGCCAGAGTCATCTGGGAAGAGGGAACCTCAGCTGAGAAAATGCCTCTGCCAGGTTGGCCCGTGATTCCTTTACTTGATATTGATCAGTGTGGGTGGGGCCACCTGGGCAGGTTGGATAAAAAGACAGGCTGAGCAAGCCGTAGGGAATTAGGCCATAAGCAGCCGCCTCCATGCCTCCGGGTTCCCCTCCATGATGGACTCTAACCTGTGTACCAAGTGAACTCTCTCTTCCCCAAGTTCCTTTTGCTCTTTGTCATAGCAACAGGAAGCACCCTAGGCTGGCTTTTCCATTGTCTCTCAGCAGATCACAATAGTAGAAAAGAGAAGAAATGGGTAGTGTCTTAGTTAGGGTTTCTAGTGCTGTGAAGAGACACCATGACCATGGCAACTCTTATGAGGAAAACATTTGAGGTGGCAGCTTACAGTTCACAGGTTCAGTTCATTATCATCATGGTGGGAAGCATGGCGCCATGCAGGCAGACATGGTGAAGGAGCTGCTACATGTTGATATGTAGACACCAGGAAGTAGACTGTCTCACTGGGCATGGCTTGAGCATATATGAGACTTCAAAGCCTGCCTCCACAGTGACACACTTCCTCCAACAAGACCACACCTACTCTCCAACAAGGTCACATCTCTTAATAGTGCCACTTCCTTTGGGGGCCATTTTCCTTCAAACCATCACAGACAGCAAGAAAGCTCAGTAGGAAGACAACATTTGGTGCCAAGCCTGAGGACCTAAGTTTGATTCCTAAGACCCACATGGTGGAAGGCAAGAACAGACTCTAGAGAGTGGTGCTCCCACCTCTACATGTGAACACTGGCAAGAGTCTCAGGAAAGGGGCTGCAGGGATGGGTCAGTGGTTAAGAGCACTGGCTGCTCTCCCTGAAGACCCGGCTTTGATTCCCGGCACCCACATGCCAGTTCCAGGGTTCTGATGCCCCCTCCCGGCTCCCATTGGGTACCTAGCACATACTTGGAGCACAGACACACATGCTGGCAATACACTGGTACACATAAAATAAAATGAAAAGGTAATATTGGTGAAGAATGGACCCTCCACATTTGCACACGGTGAGTGTGAGGCTAGCCTGGGATCCACCCTGTGCCATGATTCCTTCCTTGGTTCCTTCTGAAGCCTGACCAGCTTTGTGAGGGAGGGACACAGCTCTCCTCAGACCCTGTCTTGGTAGCTTCCATGTGTAGTTTGAAGGAGACTCCCGGTGTGCACTTGCGTGGATCTGCATGTGTGTGCACATTCCTAGATACACACATGTGCTGGAGTGCTTGCTCATGTCTGTGGAGGTGAGCGGCCAACACTGGCTGTCAGACCTCAGGTACCGTTCACCTTTTTACATTTATTATTTATTTACCTACTGAGCACGTATGTATATGTGCGGCTGTTCCCATGTGCAAGTCCCTCTACTTGTGAGATTCAGTTCTGTCTGTCCGTGGGGTCCTGGGGATTGAACTTAGATCATCAGGCTTGGTGGCAAGCTCCCCCTACCAGCTGAGCCATCTTACTGGCCCCTCTCTCACTTGAGACATATCCCATTCTATAGCCTAGGGTGGCCTGGAACTCAAAACAATCCTCCTGCCTCGGTCTGCCAAGGGTTGAAATTACAGATACGAGCCACCATGCCTGGCTTTATCATCCTCTTACAAAGCAGTAAGGTTTCCCAAATATCTGGAAAGATTTCCTTATGAACCTCACCACAGACCCAGGAACAACACAGCTCCTTTTTGGTTGTCAAGTCCCCTAGCAGATGGTGGACTTGCGTGGTATCTACTCTCTGCTCCATTGAGGGGGTGCAGACCTCACTCCCAAGGGCCTTGCTTGAGAACTTCCTGCAGTTTCTCTAGCTCACAGGGTAGGGCTCAATCTGTGATCCCGCACCAGTCACACGGAGTGGGGGATGGGATCTGCCACATGCCCACAATGGCGTCACTTGATGTTTTTTACTAAATGTCATTCGCTCTATTTTACCAATAAAGACTCGGGAGCCAGATGCTGGGGTGAAAGCCTGCTAGCTCAGAGAGGCCAAGAAAGCACCCCACTGACCTTCCTCCTCCATCATCATGCCAGAAGAGACTCCCTTTCTCCTTTGATGTCTCAAACAAACAAAAAACTCAAACTGAATGTCTCTCCCTTCTACTTCCTGTGTGTCTCTCTCCATCCTCCGGACTCCCCCTTATTCTCTATGGTTTTTTTTCTTGTTCACTTCCTGTCAACTGGTTGCTTGCTCCACCTCTAGACCATTGGTTGACTTCACTTAATCCTATTTACAGCAAGCAGAAAGCTCTTGGATTAAAGGTACACACCAGGGCTGAGCCACGCCACAGCTAGAAACAGTTTTTTTCAGTCAATAATGCAATCTCAGGGTTCACAGTGTGATCAGATGTCCTACGTCGGCCACTGGTGTCACTGAAGGCAGAGATGGGCTGGCTAGGGAGAGTGAGCCAGCTTCTGGGGGTGGGAGGAGGTTTTGTCCTTGTTCAGATTCATTTCTGTACATTTAGGAAGACAACAGTTGTCAGGACCCCATGACCTCCCCAGGCACTGGCTTTTGACCAGGTTTTCAGGAGAGCAGGTGTCAAATCTGATCAGAAATGACAGTCATGCCACTACCACACCAGAGTAGCATCTGTCTGCCAGGACCACACTGCAGCCCCAGGGTCCAGTGAGTGTGAGTGCCCACATGTGTTGGGGTCAGAGGACAACTTCCAGGAATGGGTTCGCTCCTTCTCCAGTGTGGGTCCTTTGCAGCAAGCGTTTACTCACTGAGCAATTTCATTGGCCCCAAGCCTTTATTTAAACTGTATTGTTGCCAGATGTAGTGGCCCATGCCTTTAATCCCCACACTCAGGAGGCAGAGGCAGGCGGATCTCTGAGTTTGAGGCCAGCCTGGTTTATAGAGCAAGTTCCAGGAATGCCAGGACTACACAGAAAAACCCTGTCTCAAGAAAAAAATTAGTTTTACTGAGACAGGTTCTTACTCTGCAGTCCAGGCTAGCTCAAACTCACAAAGATCCTCCTCCCTCGGTCTCTCAAATACATGACTGCAAAAAGTCATAATGGATAGATTCTCTTTCTGGGGAGATGGACATGGTCACTGTCAGAATTGGGTGATGTGCACAGTGGTCAACGCTAGCCACCATAAATCTGTACACTTACTGTACGTCATATGCTGTTGAGGCAGTCTCACATAGCCCAGGCTAGCTTCAAATTCCCTATGTAGCCGGGCGGTAGTGGTGCACGCCTTTAATCCCAGCACTTGGGAGGCAGAGCCAGGCGGATCTCTGTGAGTTCGAGGCCAGCCTGAGCTACAGAGTGAGTTCCAGGAAAGGTGCACAGCTACATAGAGAAACCCTGTCTCGAAAAAAAAACAAAAAAAAAAAAAACAAAAAACAAAAAACAAATTCCCTATGTAGATGAGGTTGACCTTGAACTCCTGATTCTCCTGCTGGATGACAGGTGTGTGTCACCATGCCTGGCTTGTGTGGTGTTGGGAGTTGAACCCAGGCCTTTATGCATGCCAGGTAAGTGCTCTACCCACCAAACTACAGCCCCAGCCTGGCTTTTCATTTTTAATGTTGCTTTCCTTGTTTTATGAGTCCAGGTTTCACTCTGTAGCCCAGGCTGGCCTGGAACTCATGATCCTCCCTCCCCATCTTCCCAAGTCCTGGGATGACAGGTGAGCTCCACCCCAGTGGGTCTTACTCTGGATCGAGCTTGCAGGGTTTCGATGCAGACTGATTGTGTCCACATTTAGCCACTTTCCTTCCTGGAGTTGTTGCTTTCTGAGCCTCTTCAGAGCTGGGTCATACTGACATAGGACCATCTGGGTCACACAGACCAGGATTTTATCCCAATTATCCCAGCTACAAGGAACTGTGACAAGCCAGCCAGCTTGCCATCGACAACCCCCCCCCTCTCTCTCTCTCTCTCTCTCACACACACACACACACACACACACACACACACACACGTTTGGCCTGTAGGTTCAACACTGTTCTCTGCATGACCCGGCCTGCCATCCACCCTCCTCTTCCTCCAAGCTGAGTTGGCATAGAATCGCCTACTTAAGACATTTTATTATTTATTTATTTAGTGAGTTAGTTTTTTCAAGACAAGTTTTCTCTGTGTAGCCCTGGCTGTCCTGGATCTCGCTCTGTAGACCAGGCTGACCTTGAACTCACAGAGATCCACTTGCCTCTGCCTCCCCGAGTGCTGGGATTAATGGAGTGAGCAACGACTACTTGGCTATTTAAACCATTTCAAATGACAATTACCAACCCATATCACATTCACAGTGTCCTGTAACCATCACCACATCCAAATTCCAGAACATTCCATTAACCTAAAAAGAAACCCAGTCCCATAAGTAATCACCCTATACCATCCCTAGAAGCAGCAATCACATCCTCTCCCCAGTTCCCAGCGCCCACAAGTCCTCTTCTGTCCTTTAGATTCCCCTGTCTGTGCTGTGTGAAATCCTGTGTCTGGGTCTCTCACTCAGCACAGTGTCTGTCCTTGGTAGTTTTGCTCCTGTTCATGGTTGAGTAATGCTTCATTGCTTGAGTACACTGTCTTTGAAAATATGTATTTTCATTTTGTATTGGTGTTGGGGAGGGTTTGTGCACATGACTTCAGTGCCCACAGAGGCCATGGGACCCCCTGGAGGTGCAGTTACAGTTGTGAGCCGCCATGTGGGTGCCAGGGACCGAACCTGCGTCCTCTGCAAGAGCAGACAGTAATCCAACTGCTGAGCCATCTCACCTGAAGACCTGGGGGCAGATGCTATATTGTAGCCTTTTACCTAAGAGGCTAAGGTCCGGAGAGGTAAAGCATGTGGTTCAGGGAAGCTCAGCCAGAAGGAAGCAACTGGGATCCATTCAGCTTGGGGCCCAATCCTATGAGGTTCTTTGATACTTTACACACTTCTGATAGTCTGGTGTTCCCTGGCATCATGGTCTGTGTTGTTTGTTGAGATATAACCTCTCAATGTTGTCCAGGCTGGGTCCTCCAGGCCTCAGCTTCTGGGGTGAGGGGATTATGAGTCAGTTATGAAGCCTGACTGCCGCATAACACTGATGAGGTCTCTCTGACTTTCCCAAACAGGGGCTTGAGGTGATGACTCCATGAGTCATTCCCAGACACCAGGACCCTGAAGGTCTCTGCTTGGAATCTGCTGTATCGTGGAATTTTATTTGGGAGACACAGAAGGTAGGATTCAAAGTCCAATGACATCCCCTTACCTCCACAACCCAGCCCCCCATCCCTGCTCAGCAACCACAGAGATCACCACCCCAGGGAGGGTGGGAGTTGCCCAGAGAGCCTTGATTACTTCCTACTCCTTAATGGGTCCTTCAGAAGAGTGGTTTTTGGTTTCCATGGCAACAAGCAGGCAGCAGCAAAAGGGAAGCAGCTTCCCGAGCTTCCTCCCCCTCCCATAAATACTTCTGGAAGCCAGTCTCTCCACAGCTGAACCTGAGGGCCAGGGAGATGCCTACCAGAGACCATAGAGACACCTGTAAGTGGGTGCAGCTTCCTGGCCTGTGCACAGTGGGAACATGACCCTGGTCTATCCAGCTGAAGGAAATGCAGAAAAACTGCTTATGACTCTGGATGTGGCCCCACCTAGAATCCACCAGTGAGGGGCTAGGGCCGTGGCTGTGGAAAGTAAGCCTCAGTTACTTTTTATCCACTAAATAGAATTTATGGCATTGACCCTGGGCTTTCCAAGGTCCGTGATCATTGGGGCTACTGCCCCCTGCTGTCCACTATGGGAACTGCAGCCACCTTTGGGCTTTTAGGTCAGGCTGGGAGGAGCCCAGTTCAGGCTAAGGTGTCCCAACTTGGTGTCCACCAAGTCCTATGGCTTCCAGAGCTGGGCCTAGTGCAGCCCACCTGTATTTCTAGTTCTTGGCAGTTCCAGTCCAGTGCTGGAGATGACAGGCGTGGGCCACGTGCTAGTTTTCCATAACACGTTGGCATCAAACACTGATTTTTTTCTCCTGGCTACTCTGGTCAGCACGTGTTTTCTGAGTTTCTCTGTCTCCACCCGGCTGCTAGTACCTATAACACGGTGTCTCCCCACAGCCTGCTCATCCCCTATAGATTCCAACCTCTGTCTGACTCAGAACTGGCCTCGATGTAAATAGTGTCCAACCCCTATGGACCACAGGCAGAGTATACATCTGCAGGTATGATGCCTCAGCCCTTAATCCCAGCATTCAGGAGGCAGAAGCAGGTGGATCTCTGTGAGCTTCAGGGCAGCCTGGGCTACAGAGTAAGCAAAAAAATGAGAGAAGTGGGGGAGAAATATTGGTCCAGATTCAATATAGTTTTGTTTTGTTTGTTTGTTTTGGTTTTTTTGTTTTTGTTTTTGTTTTGGTTTGGTTTTGGGTTTTTTTGGAGACAGGGTTTCTCTGTGTAGTTTTGGTGCCTGTCCTGGATCTCTCTCTGTAGACCAGGCTGGCCTAGAACTCACAGAGATCCGCCTGGCTCTGCCTTCTGAGTGCTGGCATTAAAGGCGTGCACCACCACTGCCTGGCATGTAGCAGGACTTCGTGCTCTCCTTCTACCATGTGGGTTCTGGGGGTCAAAATCAGGTCATCATGTTTGGCAGCAAGTACTTTCACCCCCTAAGCCCTCTCACCAGGTCAGACACAATTTTTTAATTTGAGACAGAGTCTTGTTATGTAGCCCAGGCTAGCCCGCTCAACATATTCCTGCCTGCCTCACCCCGCCCCCATGCTGGGATGAAGGTGTGCACAGTGATGCCAGGCTGCACACAATTCAAAGAGCATTTTCAGAATCTAAAGTTGTTAACCGGGCGGTGGTGGTGCACACCTTTAATGCCAGCACTCGGGAGGCAGAGCCAGGCGGATCTCTGTGAGTTTGAGGCCAGCCTGGTCCACACAGCGAGATCCAGAACAGGCACCAAAACTACACAGAGAAACCCTGTCTCAAAAAACCAAAAAAATAAAATAAAACAACATGAAAAAATCAAGATGGAGTGTCCCCAGTTTAGAAGGTGTCTTCATTTCTCTTCCCGTAGCTGTGATTAAATGCTCTGACAACAAAAACCAAACTCAAAAAAACACAAAAACGCTTGGTCCAAAGCCCCCGAAACAAGGAACGGTGTACTGCGGTTGGATTGTCACCTCCTTGACGAAACCTCCCCAGACTGACACATGTACCTTAACCCTTAAATCATCTGTTACAGATTTCAAAAGGTATACAGGAGATGCCAGGTGTGGCAGTGACACCTTTAATCCCAGCACTTGAGAAGCAGGGCAGGCGGATCTTTCAGTTCCAGGCCAGCCTGGTCTACGGAGCGAGTTCCAGGACAGCCAGGGCTACACAGAGAAACCGTGTGTGTGTGTGTGTGTGTGTGTGTGTGTGTGTGTGTGTAAAGTTGTTTGAATCTGACTGTATTTGATGGAGCCAAGAGGCCAATGGCTGGTGCCTTTGTCCCTCAGCACTGGGGTCTGTACATGGAGAGGAAAGGACACCAGGGCCCTGTGTGCACAGAGGACACAAGGAAACAGTGGATGAATCAGAGGTTAGCTTGAGCTACACAGTGAGATCCAGGACTGAGGCCCTGAGTTTGATCCCCAGGCTCCATGTAGTAGAAGGAGAGACTGCATTCTCCCAAGTTGTCCTCTGATCAAGGTGCGCGCGCGCACACACACACACACACACACACACACACACACACACACCCCTTAAAGGCAATGTAAGGAAGAACTTTCAGAGGGCCGGGGAGTGCACTCTGCAAGTAAAGTGAGGTGGTTGGAGTATGACTGTGGGGGGGTGTGGGACCCACCTGCTATCCCAGCCTCCGAAGGCAGAGACTGGATGCTGAGCCCAGCCATATCTCTGAGCTCCGAGTTTGACTAAGAGAGCCTGCGTCAACCACTCAGGTGGAAGAGCGACAGGCAGTGCTGACGGCAACCTCAGGCCTTGCATGCAGGCACATGCATGTGCTCGGAGATGCGGTTTTAAAGAAATGCATATTCCGGGCCAGCAGAGATGGCCGAGTGGTTAGAGCATGGGCTGCTCTTGCAGAGGACGGAGCTTGGCCTCAGCACCCACATGGTTGCTCAACCAACCATCTGTAACCCCAGTTCCAGGGATCTGACGCCCTCTTTTGGCCTGTGAGGGCACCTGCACCCACACCCACACTACTAAAAATGAAACACACATTTAAAAACTACACAATGTGTTGCTGAAGTGGTTCAGTAGCCATCGCCTGCCTAGCGTTTGCAGAGGAACCATCGGCAGCACCATGAGAACAAGTCAGTGTTGAAGCCGTCCAGCCTGGGTTTGTCCAGGAAGATCCACCCATTGCACATTCGTTTAACCTCCCACGGGCCTCCCCACTTCCCTCTCGGATCCTTTCTTTCTCTCCTTCCTTCTCTTCTCTTCTCTTCTCTTCTCCCTCTCCCTCTCCCTCTCCCTCTCTCTGTTTTTGGTTTGGTCCTGTGTCCTGGCTGCCACCACCCACTTCTAAATGCCTTTCATCCCTGGCATCCGATCAATAAAAATTTACAGCATGAGCAAAGCTATTCCGTTCTTGGCTTGGCCACCCTGGGGTCTGTGCTACCATTTTCTCTACTTTCTGAATGTTTAAAAACAATATTTTTTTTTCATTAAACATACCGTGAAGGTCCCTGCGGGTAGAGACCCGGCAAACCCCTAACCGTCTCTTGGGTGGCTGGAGCAGGTGCCTCAGCCCCAGCTCTGCATGAGAGGTGGTGGTCAGGGTCTCGGAGGTGGTTTATGGCTAATCACACCCAGTGGGATGCGCCTGGCAGGTAGCCCAGAAGGTGCCCATGCGCGGCAGGCACACGTCCAAAGCTGAGGAGGAGACAGAGGCAGCAGGGACAGACTCATGAGGGACAGACAGACTCAAGGATGCAGACAGTGGCGGAGCGCCCCC
>CABHPR010154778.1:10447-34225 GCA_902168415.1 Peromyscus melanophrys | reverse complement strand
GTTACAGCTCTCAAGCACCCTGGATGTAGGAACCTTCAATCTGCAAGGTGTGGCAGCTCCCAGGAACTGTTCCAGTGGCCAACCAAGGCTCCTAGTCTCTTGTGCACTGCCTTCTCAAGTCTCGGCTTCAACAATTACACTGCTTTGACTCTGTACCCCTGAGCCAGTCACCCGTCAGCCATCCTTCCACAGGTACTGCTCAACTACCACCACACCTTCCCCTGTGTTACCAGTCCAGTCCACTCTACCTATGATAAAAATCATGGGTAGGCAAGAAGTCCATTTGAGAGAAGCTTTTTATTGGGCTAAATGTTAAAAACCAGTCAGCTCAGGAGGGATTGTTCAGGCTGACTTGAAAACTAGATGACTAGCCTGATGATGATAGAGCCAGGAATAGAGAAAGTATGGTATGCAAATGAAGGGTTGCATTTGTACCATCAAAGAACAGTTTTTAGTTCAACCAATCAAACAGCTTCCTTCTGAGTTCATGAAGGGGTGTTCCCACTCCCATCTTGAATGAGAACAGCTGCAGGGTCATCTAAAGTTCACCAAGGCTTGGCTCAGGTTCCTGCCTTCTCAGGTCAGTGCGGGGTCTGGAGTGACGGCTGCTGGAGCGAGGCCTCCTGAAACAGAGGTCCTTCTAGGTGGAGCATTCAGAGTGACCATTCAATGTCCAAATCAGCCTCACCTGGACAAGCACAGTCCAGATACCAGAAAAGGACTGCTTGGCTGACAGTTCCCTCTCTAGGCTTCCAAGTGGAAGGGAGGAGCTCATCTGCTGTCATTTAAAGGTTTGAACTGCCTACTCTCACTGCAAAGTTTCAGTTATTCATGGAAAAAACTGTAGAGCGCTTACAATAAGGCTTGAAAAAACTCACAAAACTAACAAGCTCACCATATTCAATAATTCTTGACAGTGTCAACCCTTCACCACGGTTCCTCTATGAAGATGAGTCCATCTGTTCATTTACGCTATTATGCCTACTGTGGATCTTTAAAAAATTATGTATGTGTGGCCCAACCTACCCTAGAATCAACTAGACAAACTTATGTGTTAGTTGTTTATAAAAACAAAGACTTCTTTAGGTCTGTTTCATGTAATAAATATAGAAAAGCAGACTCGTCATTAAAAGCAATTAGAGGTAACACAGTGGCTAAGTGTGTGCCTACCATAAGTAAGGTCCTAGACCCAGAAGGTTCTCAATCTTCCTAATGTTGCAACCCTTCAATACAGTTCCTCATACTGTGGTGACCCCCAACCATAAAATCATTTTCATTGCTACTTCATGACTGTTATTTTGCTACTGAGCATTTTTCTCAGTTCCTAAGACCATGGGAAATAATGTGTTTTCTGATGGTTGTGACCCACAGGTTGAGTGCCCTGGACGGAACCTCTGGGGAGAAGAAAGGAAGGTAGAGGAGAGGCAGGAAGAGGGAGGGAGGGAAGTTCAGCTGATAAATGACAGATTTAGTTTTAAGATACTAATGAATAATCACTTACTGGACTCCAGATCATAAAACGAGTAAAGTTTCTCTGACTCCGAGGGTTTTTCATCCATCTGTGAAGGGAAATAAGAAGACACAGGTAACTGCTCCAACATATAAATAAGTAGATTTGACTACACTTGGATAATCTGATGAATTTTTTTTTGTTTGCTTGTTTTCAGACATGATAGACTGTGACATCACTATGTAGCTCTCGCTGTCCTGAAAATTAGTCTGTAGACCAAGCTGGCCTCGAACACATATCAATTCACCTGCCTCTGCCTCCTGAGTGCTGGGATTAGAGGTGTGTGCCACCATACCCAGCTTCAATGAAAATTTTTAAAAGATTATTTTCTACATATCCTTTTTCATAACTTTTTAAAACATTTATTCATTCATTCATTCCTTGGGGGGGGGGGGGCAACTTAAGAAGTCAGTTCTCTCCTTCCATCACATAGGTTCCAGAAACTGAATTCAGGCCATCAGGCTGGGCAGTAAGCACCACCAAACACCGAGTCTCATCTCTAGGCCTCTTCAGCTTTTTTTTGGAATTACTTAGTAACAACTTTAAAATCTAACTTGCAACTTCACCTAAGCAGCTTTATCTCCAAATAAAAAACTCTTTAGGAGAAGTTCCCACACTTTCACATTCTCAAAAGCCTCTAGGAAAGTCCAGGGTGGAGAAATGGGAACTAAAAAATCAAAAGTCAATGAATAAATGAAGGAACCAAATTAGACCCTGCAATAATCTGAGACATGTATGCCACAGTCTAGCAAAACAATCTAGAAGGGTCTTCAGAGCAGGATTTCAGACTGTGCTGTATTACAGGGAAAAGGACTGCAGAAATCACAAATCATGGCTCTACACAAGAAAAGAAGTAAGAATTTTTCAATTTAATATATCATTATCTAATTCTGTCCCCACTTGAAAAGACAATAAAGGCATGTAGTGTGTTCATAGAAAAAAATTAGGAAGAAAACCTAAGTACTAGTCGTTAACATCTGTTACCTCAAAACTCCATTCAAGAAAGAGATTACAAGAGCTCCATAGACAGGAGCTGTACACCTCACAGCCATCAAGTCAACGACTGATAGGAATATGAGTTCTTGTCTCAACGCACTGCCTGGGATAACCCACCATCCACCTTAATATGAATTCCATCTCAGCCTCAAGTACGAACGGGAATAGCAATTGTTTTTATCAATTAAATCCAGGCTTCTCTAATGAGTTGTGTACTCACGAGCCTGACGACGGCTCTGCCCAGAAGTCTCACGGAGTCAGGGGGATACTTGGGCTTGCAGCTTTTAAGACATTTGCATTCTCGCTTGTGGTCAGGCCAAGCTTTTTTCTGTGAAGACAAGAGCAGGGAAGGCAGGGCGTTGGAGACGAAAGCTAACTTTCATTGAAGCCAGTTCTGAACACTGAGACTCATCAACCTTAATTTAATTTCAACAACCTAAATATAACTGCAAAATACAAAATTCATTTTGTAACACTTCGAATGATCCAGAACTTAGTCTTTGTCGAGTAGGTACCAGATGGAGACATTGACATCTCAGCTTCACCTTGTCCTTTAAATTGCCTTCTGGTCATGACCAGGCTGGGAAATTCCATAGTAAGAACCAGCAGGTCTTTCTTAACACTTAAACGTAATGTTTAGTAATATATAAGATAGTCTTTTAATGAAAATATCACTCAGACAGTGGTGGTACACACTTAAGCAGTCAGATCTCTGTAAGTTCAAGGCCAGCCTGGTTGGAGAGAGTAGCGGGCTGGTCACACATCTAGACGCGAGTGGACTAAAGGGAAGGATTCAATGCCTGAAGAGAGGGTCACAGCTAGAGCAACAGTCTCGTATGTTCTATCGCTGACACACTTGGTGCCCCACACACTCTTACTTCATAAAAATTAGACATTTGATACATATGTGTGCTCAAGTGAGCCTTCTGCTACAAAAGACTTCCGGTGTCAGCCTGGCCAGCCCCCTAGGAACCTAGCTTGTTTACAAGTCTACGGCTTCTGCCATCAACTCCACTCCCAGTTGCTCACTTTGATTATGAGGATCCTGCTTAACGCTCTTTGTAATCCTCCCTTCCAGCATTTATACCTCACGCACGTCTAAGCAGGACCACACTGGTTCCACTGAAAGGAGTGTGAGAAGAGCTGGGCACACAGCTCAGTGAGAGAGCCCCTGAAGTCCTGGTTCAAGCCTTAGTGCCGCCAAAAAGGATGAGGAGGAGGAAACAAGAGGAAAAAGAGATGGTGTGCCTGTGACCCAGGCACTTGGGTGGCTGAGGAAGAAGGATTAGGAACTCAAGGTCATCCTCGACTACATAATGAACTCAAGTCAACTTGTGCTCCATGAAAACCTATCTTTTAAAAAAGAAAAATGAAAGTTTCAAAAGAAATAGGTTGTAACAGCAGAAACATGAAATGCTAAAAAATCACTGGTAGAATTGAGGAAAGTCCTCTGACATCCACTTAGCATTCTAGAATGTGCTAGACACATGCCTAAGCAATTAACACAAGACATTGTATTTAATTTTCTCAGTAATACAGATACTAGAAATCATCCTAATATTACACAGAGAAAGTAAGGCTCGTGATCTGGGAGTTAAAACAAACTTCCCAAATATAAACAAGGATAGTACACCCTTGGCATGCTCACCATGAACACTAAATGACTGCCATGTTTGTACATTTATTTAAGTTGCTTTATAAGCAAGGCAGAAACAGAGCATAATGACTTCCATAATTCTCATCTGGTAGAAAGGAAGACATATGTTACTAAATATTAAATCAGAGGAGAAATGTATTCCAAGAAGACTGATCATCACACTGGACAGTGTCTTTGACAATACTTACATTTACAACTGTAATGGCCTTTCAGGCAGCTACATGACACCAGTATTTACCTGAAGGCACAGTATAAAACCAAACTTGGTACACAAAAGGCTGTTGTGCACGGGAGTACTGAACTACCAACTGTCAATCACCAAGACGTACAAGGTGTTCAAAAAGTTCACTGTTTCGCTGTCAAATAAATTTGAAAAACACAAAACCCTGTATCCTGCTTAGCAAAATATATTCACCTACTAAAAATTCCAATGCATCAAAGAAACTTGTACAATGAAGTAACACAACATCCCATGGCGGCCATTGCCATCCTTGGGGATGTGGGTTAGTATACACGGACTAAGATGCTTGGGAAGGCTCTTACTTCCATCTGGTCTTCAAATGAGAGTAGGTTCAGCAGACCAATGCAGAGTGCTTCATTCTGACAAGAAACTACAGTGCTGCTATCTTTAAACATTGAGTTCATCTGCTAAACTCATACATCAGCACCTAGCCCAATCATCATCAGAGAGGCTTCATCCAGCAACTGATGGAAACAGATGCAGAGACCCACAGCCAAACTTAGGCAGAGCTCAGGGGACCCTAAGCATACCAAAAATCTCCATGCTGGGTTAAACAAAATATCAACATCAGGGTCTATGTGGACCTAGCAGAAAGGGCATTTTGTTTCCCTGACACAAGTAATTGTCGAGTCCATAATTCCCAAAGTCACCAGAGGGGTGGCCAGTCCTTATCAGAAAGTTCAAACTATGGCAAAAAGACAGAAGGCAGAAGCAATTTAGGAAGCCATCCGGGGTATCACACCTGCGTCTGGGACAGGCTACCCTGCCGTGCGGAAAGTAAATGAAAGACTGTGGAGCTGACAGAGAATGAGACTCAAACGTGGCTGGGGGAGGCGTTCATCAAAAGCCTAGATTACTGAAGTATCTTAAAACGTCTCTCTATTGCGGGCATGATTTGGAGCAAGCACTGGAGGGCCCGGATGAAAACCCCAGTTGAAATATGATGCTAAGACCACCCAGGCCACTGCTACAGTCTTCCTCTCGGCCCCACTCTTACCCTGCCACGTGTTGTCCTAAATAGAGGCCATGGTGACACACGCCTCTAATCCAAGCACTCGGAAGGCTACTGCAGGGTGATCTTAGAGTTAAGCTGTCTTGGGATAGATGAACTTGAAGCCCGTGCAGGCCACACGGTGAGACCCAACCTCAGAAAACCAAAAAGCACAGGGAAGAAGGGAAAATGGGAGGGTTCGGGGGAAAATGTTTACTTAAAGACCTACAAAAGGCTGGAAAATGATGGAAGACCAAAACAGGAAAAGAACCAGAAACAGAAAACAGAAGCAGATATGACAGATATCAATAATGAGAATCATTCTGAGTGCCATTGATCTCGATGGACCAATTAAAAGAGAGATTGTCAGGATGGATTAAAAATAAAACTCCGCAAATCCTATCAGTCTGGGGTCTGAAACACAGCTATTCCTGAAATAATCAAAAGGCTTTCTTCAGTACCCCCCTTTAAATATTCCAGAAAGCAACTGAAAAAATAACCCTATGAAATGCTTACTGGTGTAGGATTAGTTTTCCACCATAAAAATGAATCAAATCATGTGATAACTGCACATGAAATACAGACCCAAAATACGATTCATGCATGTAAAGAGATATATAATTGCTAATACGAAACAGAACCTCTCTCTGCAAGCATAGCGTTTTTCAAAAGATCATGATGTGAAATTTGATCTAGAACCTGGTCGTGTGCTTTGTTCAACAATGAGGTCAATTAGAAACGCAAATATCACAAGTCAAACTAACTCCAGAAAGGCTACCAACATCGCTGTCAGTATTTACATTTGAACATTTCTTAATAAGAACACAACTTATTTCTCCTTTTCAGAATCAACTGTGATGTTCCATTATGCCAACATGGAGACCTGTTCCCACACTAGGGAATGACGCGATGGATGTCCCACCGTAAGGCCCACGCAGGAGCTTAAAGCCCTCAATGAAAAAAGGTTCCTGTCAGTATCAGAAATAATACTGTAGATAGCAGTGGATGAGTGAGCGTACTGACTGACTGAATGTATAGGAGACATGGAGGAACAGCTGTCTTTGTATCCTACTGCATTCACAAAAAGAAACACAAATTATCTTAGAAAACAGAAGAAAAGGAAACTAGAGAAAATGTCCATTGTTTTAATCCTTTATAATTCTACATTATATTAATTTTTATAATGAAAATATGTTCTTGTGTTGTTGCTTATGTTTAAAACTGAAATATGAATGCTGATGACAATGACAGCATCCTTAGAGCAGAAAGAATATATTTCACCCTTAAAACTAACCCCCAAACCTTTCTCAGACAATTCATTAATACCATAGACCAACATAAAAGGCCCAACTATTGAACCAAAGTCAGGTCCCTCTCAGGCAAACATTACATCAATTTCCATTCCACTTGCCTTTCTTTCCTGTGCATTACTGTTCATCATTCTCATAGTTCAGTTTCTCAGTTTAATTTTGTGCAGCTTTGTAGGGATCCACAGTAATTACAACATTTAGCTCTGTCCCTTAGGGTGTGGATAACTAGAACAGTTTAAATGCCTACGTTCCAGCCAGTCTGTGACTCCCAGTTCTACACCCACACAACACCCCACACACAGACACACACAAATATGCACTCAGCTAGCAACATGTAGTTCATCTTGCTGGCTGTTTTCCCAGTGCCTTGCACATTACATCTAACAATGCCACTGTTACTGACACCACAGTGAATTACTAATGTATGTAATAAAATATCTGCACTACAAGGAATCAAAGGGACATACTCACTTGCCAAACTCCCTCTACTTGTTCTAATCAGATAATGGCTTTTTCTTTTCTCTACGTATTATTACAACTAGAGAAGGTAGCCTTACAGAAAACATATTTGTAAGACTGGGAGAAAAAAATAAAGGCTTAGGCCACTAAGTTTCCAAAAGATGTGTGTCAAATAGCATGTTAACTCATCATTTCTATATGTACTCCACCCGACATTTGGGGAAACATGGAGCCCAAATTTACAGGGGATTGAGGGGGCTGAAATACCACCACAAAATTGATTTTCTATGATTTACCTTGTAGAAAAGGCATGTGTTCGTTCTCTGTCTGTCTGTCTGTCTGTCTCTCTATCTCTCTGCTTTTTATTATAGTTACTGTTAATGATCTTATACAAGAAATCTGAGATCTCACTTTGACAAAATATTTGGTATAAAAAATGAAATTAAAATAAAAATTGTTTTTAACAATTCATATCTTATCATGGAAGTGTGTGTGTGTGTGTGTGTGTCTGTTGTTCCTATGTATGATATGTGCCTGTGTGTGAAGATATGCATGTATGTGTACATATGAATGGAGGGTCAACATTGAAACAGAGTATCTTTCCCTGATTGCTCTCCACCTTCATTTTTGGAGACACAATCTCTCACTGAACTGGAAGTTCATGGATTCAGCTAGGCTGGCTGGCTAAAGAACTTCAAGAGATCTGCCTGCCTCTACTCCCAAGCCTGTCTCCATTCCCACACAGTTTGGGGTTACAGACATGTACTGTCATAGCTGATGATTTGAACTCGGGTCCCTATGCTTGCCCAGCACACATTTCACATACTCAATGATCTCCCCAGCTCTTGAGTTCTGTTGTAAATTTTTCTTTTTGTGTCTTTTGAAAACAAAATGAAATAGCTGAGGGAATAGAAGGGATAAAGATCTTTCTGGGCAGGTACCAAAGGTCAGAGTGAAAATAATTAGCCAAGAAACAAAGGACAAATGCAACAGATAATAGAAAAGCAGATGTAATCAGATGTTATAGCAAGAATAAAACTTACATTTAGATGATAGGCATAAAAATCTGGACATGTGCTATATATATATATATAGTCATTTCCCAAAATCCAGGGTGTATCAGTTATAAGATACGTAACAATTTACTTGCCATTCTGAGCTGTTTCCTTACTGGTAATTGAGCATGGCAACAGTAGCAAAGTTATACAAGATTCTAAAAAGTTAAATGGAATAAAACAGCACCGAGCACCCAGAGGATACCTAACAAATATTAGCTCTCAGCACCTAGCACCCAGTAAATACCCAACAAGCATTAGCTCTCATAAATGCAGATTCAGACACTGAGGCCTGACCTTGTGTTTCCTATGAAATAATTTAACCAGAACGTGACTGAAGTTACATCGGAACTTGGATCCTCTGCGAGTTTTGTCCATGGGGTTTCTTCCATTACAACTGTTTTATTTGCACTCTGAAGAGACTAACTACAAAGGTGAAAATGACATGGCCAGAGAGTCCGTGAATAACGGTCTAGGTTCAAAGGAAGAAAGAAGAACTCCACGTAAGTGCTTGTGCACATAAACACACAAGCAAGCACACGCACATCCCAAAATGTGAATGAGGGTGGGATGACACACACAAAAGTTTCAATTAGACTTTTTAATGACATAATTCACTAGAGCATAATTATACCTCTTACTAAATGATTAATCAAAAGATTTGAAGAAAAGGTCATGCTGAATGTTAATTATACATCCTTAAAAGAATTCCAAAGATATTAACAGCCATATTCATTACAAATTAATTTAATCCTTAGGAAGGCAATTTGGCATTATTGTTAAAATTCAAAATGCATATATCCTTCCACTAAAAATACGATTAGAAATTTATCATGAAATTAATTTTTAGAAGTATACAAAAACTACAAAAATAATGTTGGGTATATCATTAACAATACCCAATTTGGGAGAAAATCTAAACATTCATTAATGAGAAAATTATGATCATGGTTAAATATAGCTATGTGTATGTGTGCATTCATATGTGTATATATATATGTGCATGTATACCATATGTATATATATATGTGTGTGTGTGTATATATATATATATATATATAAAATGTAATATATTTGGTGATACAAAATAGTCTCTAAATATGAAAAAGGAAATCAAGCCAAAACAACCTATACCAATTTTTATAAACATATATGGATCTTCAAATATGTCTGCACAAAACTTTAACAATGATATGATGGTTTCAAAGTGAAATGTACCACCAAATGCGTGGGCATTAGAGTAAAGGCTGGACCTCCAGGGGGCGCTACTGGTAGCTGGCTGGATAATGAAGGCACTAACGTTATCCGTGGAATAATCCATTAATTCATAGCTAAAGGGGTGACCAGGAGATTGTGTTGGGATAAAGTGGTCACTGGTACTTGGCTTTCATTATTTACCCTAGCAGGAACATGTGTAACTATGTCTGTCTCTGTCTGTCTGTCTCTCTCTCTCTTTCTCTCCCTCCCTCCCTCCCTCCTTCCCTCCTTCCATGACAAAGCCTATTTAAACTACACAAATATTAAACTAAAAACTGAAAGAAAATAACAAGTGAAAAAAATCCCCATTTTGTTTTTGCTTTTTTAAAGATGAAAGAAAAAAGGATGAAGAAGGCCCACAGGTGTAACTGAGAACAGATGCACAGGTAGGGGTCTCGAAGCTTCCACTGAACCGTGCAAAAGCCTTACCTGACACTTGGCACTGCAGTATTTGGCGATTCGGCATTGAGAACACCGCATCAGCTTTTCCTTCCTGTTAAAAAACAATGAATTCCGTGTTAGAAAATAGGTGGGAAACATGTACAACTGAACAAAGAAAATACAAGCCAAGACGTTGATGCCAATAACTCTGTGGACTCCTCACATAGGATCCTTTAAGACTTCGACTTTTTTAGGGGCTGGAGTGATGCTTGCTGCTCAAGCGTGAGGGCTGAGTTTGGAATCTTAAGCACCCACATAAAAGCTGGGTTTGGTGATATGCATGTATATCCCCAGTGCTAACAAGAGCAGAAGCCAGGTGGATCCCAGTGCATGCTGGCCACAGTCAGCCTAGCCAAAGCAGTGAGATCCAAGTTCAGTGAGAGACCCTGCCTCAAAAACAAGGGGGAGAGCAATAAAGGAAGACACATAAAGGTGACCTCTGGCTTCTGTGCACAGACCCAGGCAAAAAGGCACAGTGGCTACACACACACATACACACAGCCAAGACTTAGATTTCCAAATGGCTGAACATCCTCCTTCATCCCTGATGTGAAACAGCAGCGTAAGTAATACTCTTTGGTTAGGTTGTGGTATAAGGTTGTAATGCAGCTATTTCCTCTCGGTTTGATGACGAACACATCCATCTTGTTGCAGAGCAGCTATGATGATGTACACAAGACCCTCGAGAGATCCCTGGCCTACTAACCCCCTCACAAAGGGAGAAAACCAGATTATGAGACTCGGGAGATCCTGTCAGACCCATCTCTTCCCTCAGAATTCCAATCACCACTATGTAAGTAAAGAGTTGAATAAGGTAGGGCTTCTCTGTGGTATTAGCTGCCTACAGGCCACCTATGGACACCCTGACATTGTGGCTGCTTGTGAGTCACCCAGGTTCCTGTGAGTCACTTCAACAAATTCACCCTGTCAGCAAGCCAGGCTTGGGTAGACTCCTTTCTTTGGTTGGTCAGTGCCCTCTCTATCTAGGGCTAATAGTTCCATCCTCCCCACTAAAAAAAAAAAACAAACCCCCCAAAAAAAAAAAAAAAAAAAAAAAGTCATACGACAAAGATAGTCAACATAATTTTAACATTTTAACCAATTTTAAATATAGGGTCCAGTGGCATTAAGAAAATTCACATCTGGGGCCTACGGACATAGCTCACTCAGTGCCTAATATGTATGAAGTCTAAGATTCAATCCCTAGTAACAGCAAAAACAGACTATTCACATGGTGTACAATCAACATCACCACTAATTTTCTTTTCAAGCTAAATTTAATTGATCTATAACAATACTCCTAAAACTTCTATTCATGGGAGCATTGCTCTCTCTATATGGAACCCCAAGTCACATGTATCAACTGGAGAAGGTACCGATTGGGCTTCTCCTATTGGAAATGTTTGGAACAAGGCAAGTGTTTAGAATTTGGGATTATTTTTCTGGTATTATAATATTTTAATTGAGATGATGAGATGTTTAAGAGACGGGAACCAATTCTGAACACAAGCTTCATTTACATTTTATACGTACTTTGTGCACACAGCCTGAAGTGATGGCACTTTTGGTACACTTGTGATTGAATGCAACCTGATATATAAGGTCAGCATGGGAATTTCCACCACCGTGTGAATGCTCAAAATGTCTCAGATTTTAGAGTAATTTAGGTTTTTCAGTCATCTGATTGTGGATTCTCAAAATATATTCTGTACATTTTAAATATAAAAAAATTATGAATCATCTCCCCAGACCCTAAAAAAATCATACACACTAGGTACTGAGCTTAACAAGCTTAATAGCATATACTCCTACGAAGACATGATTTAAAAACTCCATTAAATTATACTTCAGACAGGCATGATTGGGACTGAGAGGCATCAAAGTTGTTTTTCACAAGTCACCTGAACAACAACAACAAAAATCAGACATTTAAAGGAAAGGTTGAACCATAAAATTAAAATAGTGAGTCTGGTACCATTAATGGTGACCAACACAGAGAAGACTGTGGATTGGTGGACAGAGTCAAGGCAGGCCAAAGCACCAACCGTCAGTCAGAGTATAACAAAGTCAATGGGAAAACAGAAGGACTCATTGTGGGCCTTCACTGGTGTGCCAGGCGGCACCATGTTCTGCTCATCTACTAACTCATGCTCAACTTTATGAGTCCTACAAGATGACCAGTCATACTGTGTCCACTTTAGAAATACTTAATACATTTTCAAGAGAGCCAAAGTAGACGCTACCCAGGTGTGGTGGCACATGTCTTTAAAACCTGCAGAGAGAGAGGCAGGGGGATATCTGTGATTAATCAGCCTGGTCTACATAGAGTTCCAGGACATCCTGAGCTACATGTGAGACCCTGTCTTTACAACAAGTAGATGCTACAGTACAAATTAGCTAGGGAAGCATGAAGTGACTGTGCCGTGCGACTCTCGAGGGTAACAAGAGCCTCACTGAAAATGAGAACGTGAGCATCTGCTACCTTTCCGCTGGAGGAACTGGGTGAAGAGCAGGCCATGAAACGTGCAGAGGGTTTATGTAAAGAAAAGGTAAAATGCTTCCCACACGCGACTGTAAATGGGGAGCTGCCAAAATCTACACACCAAACAGCGAACCAAACCAACCAATCTGGCCTTTAAGTTTTGCTTTTAATCATCACATTCTACACTCAGTCATAAATAAAACTAGATAAAAATTTAATTCACTCATGCTTCAAACAAAAAGACACGCAAGAAGGGAAGAGAAGGCTACATCAGGTAAACAATTAAAAAAAAACATAATCGTATCAATATCAGGAGAAGGTTAAACGAATCATAGGAGATAAAGGAGGCCAAAGGGTAATGATAAAAGACCCCAGTCACCTCACCAGCTGTCATGTATCCAGCAATAAATGTATCAAGTCTCAAAATATAGAGAGTACAAATAATAGACCTTTAAGAGAAAAAATGACCAACACACGATTAAGTTAATATATGGAAGGACCTTAGGGTCCGGAATACAGGAAGCACCATGCAAGACGTAGATATTACTATAAAAATACAGACTCCCTTCTGGAAATTCATTGATCAAGCAAATCAGAAGAATAAGCATTCTCCTGGGTACCTTTTATGAGTGGCCGGTGGTGCCTGGAAAAGATGTGTGAGGGCACAGCCATATAACAGGTGTGACTGACTGAGGGTCACTTCCTTCTGATTTGCTTGATCAATGAATTTCTCCAACAATGGAGGAATTAGAAACGTTTAAGAAACTTCTGCATGGATATGTGAGACATGCTTCTATATTGTGTGAGGAACAGAAAAGTCACAATGGAGATTAGGTATATATTTTCAGTAAATAATGAGAGAAATAGCCAAACTTGTACTAAAATAATACAGAAAAATTTTAACTTTAAATATTCATGTAAAAGAAAAGCTGAAACAAAATAAACTAAACATGCAAGTCAAAAACTTAAATTAGAACCAGACAGTGGTGCACATCCATAGCCCTCAGGAGACAGAGGCAGGAGGATTACCTCTGAGATACTATCTCACAAACAAACAAATAATAAGAAAAAAAACATTTTATAATAAGAGAAAACCAGCGAAGGCAAAAAGTAAAAGCTAAAATCATAAGGCAAATGTTTTGAATGAAATAGTATGCAATGCTACAACAGAATGGGTTAATCGAGCAAGAAAGAAAGTGCTAACCAATAACTCCTGTAGGAATGTTAGGAATAAATAGGACGATAACGCAAATTCAATCGTGATTTAAAAACAATGCTGGGGAACGACAGCTACAAGACGTTAAGTCTCCAAACTTGACCACTGACTCTCACACTGGTCACCTACATCTACAACCATCGCCAAGGGCTCTGAGATCTGACTTAAGTGAACAGCATTATAGGAGGAAATAAGAGTAAACAACCAGCCTTCCAACAGCCCAGAAGCAAAAGTAACCCAAATCTGGCGAAAGCTAACCAATGTGGAGGGTGATGAGCCAGCCCGAGACCAGCACGCAAACACTGGGGGAAGGACGTGAGGGTAAAAGACTGCCTGCGCCCTGACCCGCCTCCTCAGACGCAGCCTCTTACATCCTCTTTTCTTTGTCTGTCTCAATCAGAGGTTACTTCTGCTGCCTGGAAGCAAAGATCCCCGCTACACAAAGTGCTGCTGTTCACTTCTAAGAAACAGTGAATGGGATCGAGATATCTAAGCATATCAGTGATGAACAGCGGCCAGGACCAGCTCCATCTGCCTTCCACATCCTAGCACAGCAGTGTGGCTCACTCCACAGGGTGAACCAGAGTCACTGAAGCGGTTAACTGCTGTTTATTCTGGCCAGAAGTCCCACAACGAAGCTTATTTAGATGGTCACAATTTTTATAAACAAATAAATAGATTTTAATTCTCAAGTTCCAAAAACAAAGTTAACTGGATGTAAGAAAAACGTTGTAAGTGCTTGTTTAGACCAGCCACTGATCCCAAGTAGAACCCTACTTTCCTCTTGGGGTGAGCTTGGGTGCTGGGGGTAAGGACCCCTGCTGAGAAGCTCTTGAACAACAGAAGAAAACGGAGGAAGACACAAAGAATCAAGGCCTGCAGGCATTTTAGAAAACATTCTCCTCTCTCTCTCTCTCTCTCCTTTAAAGCACATCATTTCCAAATGAAAAACAAAGCTGCATTTCTTGAACGCAGCAATGAGAAATGCATCCATCAAATCAAAACCAGAAATAACTAGTCATCTTCCAGAAAAAGGACTGCTTATTTTAGGCAATTCCTGGGACTAAAAGGAGAAACACTGAATGAAAATGAACGAAGAACAGGTTTTATGTAAATCGTGAAGCTTTTTCTAAATGTAGCAAAACCCAAGCCAAGTGCCCCAGAAGTGCGAGGCTGCAGGTGACTCGGTGTGCGGATGGAGAATCGGTGTGCGGATGGAGAACCCAGCAGTCGGTGTGCGGATGGAGAACCCAGCAGTACATTGCAGGCTGGGAAGGAATCCCAGTGCTACAGCCAACAGCTAGGAATTAAGTTGGAAGACGATGCAAGTTGTGTATATTATAAGGGGAAGTACGGATGTCTCAGCAGGGCAGAGAAGTGATGAACAT
This sequence comes from Peromyscus melanophrys, assembly GCA_902168415.1. Classification (NCBI taxonomy): domain Eukaryota; kingdom Metazoa; phylum Chordata; class Mammalia; order Rodentia; family Cricetidae; genus Peromyscus; species Peromyscus melanophrys. Next base: position 19,222 of record CABHPR010154778.1, on the reverse strand, counting down.
TTCATTTTCAGGTTGTAGGAACGTCCCTTTGCAAAGGAATTGTCCCAAGAATGACAAGGGTCCACTCAGAACGGACATTCCTCTCATAACTGAGACTTGACTATGTCGAAGACCAGTACACAGACATTTCAATTTGTACACAATTCTTAGCACGTGCACCAAAACAATAAGAAGCAAAAAATGGTGATTTTTTTTTTCAAGTTACTGAGAAGAAAAATCTGTGAAGGAAAAAAAAAAATGGGTCTGGGGTGTAGCTTAGTTGGCAGAGTGCTCAGGAAGCATGCAGAACCCTTGAGCTGCATTCCCCAGCAGCCAGGAACCTTGTATGGAGGGAGGCACAATCCTATAAATTCAACATGAAAGAAGCTCTACTAAACCAAATCCAGTTTCCCAGTGATGTACTTGCTTCAAACTAGGAGGCCAATTTTCCATGGGATGATTTCACACATCCGTTATCTTGAAATGTGGATAAACTTTTGTGAAGGCCCGCTGATTCACAACCGAACATCATCACACTCCATACTCAGTTTTCTATCTTTCATAGGAATTTCTCACTGGAAGGAAATCTGGGGAAGTTAGGAATGGACCGGGGACAACAACAATAAACAATTTTAAATCTGTTCTTCCTCTACTTAAGACAAAAACACTAGTGGTCCGCTTCTAATGAAAAGAATTGTTTGGTTTGTTTGTTTTTGTTTTTCGAGACAGGGTTTCTCTATGTAACAGTCCTGGATGTCCTGGAACTCGCTTTGTAGTCCAGGCTGGCCTCGAACTCACAGAGATCCACCTGGCTCTGCCTCCGGAGTGCTGGGATTAAAGGTGTGCACCACCACGTCCGGCATAATTAAAAGAATTTTTAAACTATTTTCACTAAAATAAATGAGATCTTTTAAAAGCGTACTCTCTAAACAACAACAGTTTATTCACTATTTTGTTTTCTTTTTAAAGAAAAGGCAGGAACTGGAGAGATGGCTCGGTAGCTAAGAGCACTGGCTGCTCTTGCAGAGGACCCGGGTTCAGTTCCTCACACCTATATGGAGACTCACAACCTCTCTAACTCCAATGCCAGGGGATTCAGTGCCCTCATCAGGCCTCTGGGATACCTGTGGTCCACATACATACATGCAAGCATTTACACATACACATAAAATAAAAACAAACAGTTATTTTTTAAAAAGAAAAAAGCAGAAAGGAGTTTCCTCCCACATATTCATAGAGACACTGGGAGACGCAGCACAAATTTGACAAAGTGTCAAATCTAGGGAGATTCTTAGGTTAGTCAATGTCCTGAGTGCAGTAGATCCTGGGGCACAGGCAGCAAGTCCTTTCTCCCCAGGATAGCCTGGGCTATGGTTGATTTCTACAACAGTGTAAGCTACTGAAACGTAGACAGGAAATTAGATTGTGCCAAATTAACTGTCAGTCACAAGTCAATAACTAAGATAAGAGTATAGGGAGTCTATGGTCTCTGAAATCAAAGGAATTAATGGGTACCCTCAAATCTCAATTGATTAGGAATCTCTCTTTCGGTGGGTGGCAAGAGGAAAGAGTACCTATACCACCAAGACAATGAGGCAAGGTATCAGGCAGGAGGAGAGAAGCTTCCAGAATTCATACAGAAAACATAGACCAGGCCAGGAAAAAATGGTTCAGTCGTAAGAGTGCTTGCTGCTCTTCTATAAGACCTGAGTCAGTTTCCAGAACCCATGTCAGCCTGTTCACAACTGCCTGTAACTCCAGCTCCAAGGGATTTCACACCCTCTTCTGGCTTCCACAGTGTCACACACACACATACACACACACACACACACACACACACACACACACACACACACACACCACAAATAAATAAAGAGAGAGAGAGAAGTTTCAAAAGTCATGTTGTCTCCCAGTTCCCCTCCACCCCTGGCTTATACAAAACCCACTTTCAATGTCTCACACAGAACAAACTTCATCTATAATACAGATGCATATAACACACTTATTGTACGGGGCTCTTTTAAGTGATTTTCCTACTTCTCTAGAAATCCCCCAGTGTGCCTGACCCATTATGGAAGATAACTGGCTCACCACTGAGCCTGTGGGCCCAGGCACTGCCCATGACAATACACGGAAGACAGTAGCCCTCCCCTCTCTGGGGCACACCCAACCCTGAGCAACACAGCCTGGTATATGCAGAAACCACTCCACCGTGCAGCCTGGGTCCTTCCAACCTTACCCCTCGGGTTTAAGACCCACACCCAGTGGCCTTCAGAAAACTGAATAAACCCTCAAAATCCAGGGTTCAGTGTGTGGTTGATGGACACAATGGAAAGAAATCTTAGCTGAGAAACAAGGGAATTCGGTAAAACTTAAATAACTTAAAACTGCCAGGAAAAATACTGATTTGGACAAATTGACTTAACTCTACACACCTTAAAACCAGCTATAAGGATGATTCTCTGGGTGGAATTCCTAGGAAAATATTGTTCACACAACTGAGATATAACATGGTTTGTGGGGGAAATGCACATGAGGAGTCCTGAGTGCTCAATGAGCAGCTCTCAAGAACAAATCCCCCGGAAAAAAGCATGCCTCTTTTTGACATGGAGAAAGCCTGAGATAACTAGATAAATACAATCTAACTAGATGATTCTCATGCAAAGAGATCATAGTAATATTATATCTTCACAAAATTTCCATGCTTATATCTGAAATCTAAGCATTAGGATTCATTAGAAATGGTAATGCCGTGTGGCCAAGTGCTTGGCTGTTTCTTCATGGAAATGCTACACTACGAGAAAAAGATTATGTCAATTAAAATCATGCTGTTCTTCCAGAGCAGTGAAATCACTGTACCTCGAACTAAATGAAAGATGCTAGAAAATGTAAAACATAAGACTCCCTTTGGCTTGAATATTCACAACAATTTAGAGACAGGATCTTCTGGGGTTTGTTGCCAAATAGTAATTATGCTGGTTTGGGCCCAAAGGCCTTTTTCAAAATTAAGGAGATTCACTCTCCCATCCATATAACTAACAAATGATTTTTAATACAAAGCAACAGATGTGGTCAGAAGAATATAACTCCATGAGAAACGGAAAACAGAGCTGATTTAGCTTCTTTTCCTGTGTTCCCTGTCACTGTATTTCACAATTCTAGCACATAAAGTAGAAAATTAGAAAACATAATGACTAATACTTGAGGGAAACTGACTCTGCTACTCACTGGCACCAAACCCTCCCGGAGGCAAACAAGCAATCTAAATCCCCTAACTCTTAAACAAAGGGATAGCAAATATCTGGGTCATGCTAGTCAGGGAGGCGCTACCCGCTGGGACTCTCTCCACTGTCCGCAGATCTCTAAATTAAAGCCATCGTCTTGCCAGCTAACGGGTACACAAACTTCAGTGTTCCATGAGTGAGACCACGTTAAAGCCTGTACGTACGACTGTGGGGAGAGCAATGCGGTGATTGCTCCTGAGCCACCACGGCCAAGATCAGTTGAATGGGCATGCGCAGAAAGAGCAACAGTGAAAGATGTCTGAGAAGCCATGGGGCTGCACAAGACCCGAGTTCAAACAAAAGAAGTCACTTTCTCCTGGATGGACTGTTAAACAGGGGTGGATGCCAGGGCTGTGGTACAGGAAAGGAAGTTAATTCCTTCAGCAATCTGAGTTCGCATCTGAGGCCTACCAACTACTAACAGCACAGGGTGGACACTCTCTTAGCTCCCCTTCCTTCGCAGGAAAGAGGCCATGTGTGACTACTATGCAGAACATGGCAGATGATTACAGAGTGAATACAAAACACTGCCAACAGGACATCTACCACAGAGACATAAGCCAATCAGCTACGTGTCTTTTCAAATGGTGGTGATTTCATCTAGCTCTACGCCATATAAGATCATTTCATCCAAGTAGATAGGCCACATCAGAATGGGAGAAAAACAAGTTTTTGCGTGCCTTTCTCAGGACTGCTGAAAAAGCAAAATCTACATGTGTCTAGTAGTGTTCACTCAATCACACTGACAGTTCACAAGTTATTACTTTAAAATTCTCATGACCAACAGCCAAGCGACCCTAGTTTTAAGTGTGGCCTGGCATCCTTTGCATCACAGCTTCCTACATTTACCAAGCTTCCACCCTTATTGATTTCAGTTCAACTCCAACGGCTGACAAGACTGTCTGATCAAGGTCTGACTTGGAAGCAGTAAAAAATGTTTTTTGAATCTCTCCTTTATGGAAATTCAAGCCAGGGGAGACTATTAAATCTCTGATGATATTAAAAGGCAATTATGACTCGTACCTTCCATTTGCCTTGTGCAAGGTATCTGTAACAAGTTGAGGAACAAATTAATACTTTTTTCAAGAGCACAGGTTTAAACTTCCCCCATTATATGAATAATTGTCTGCTACAAGGTTTTACAAGTTGTAGGTCATTTTGATAGCTAGTATTTGAAAATTGGTGACACTCTTGGTACTGAAGTATGCTAGGCTTTTTTTTTTTTCCTGGCAAGACAGACAGACAGACACAGACACACACACAGACACACACACACACACAGACACACACACACACACACACACACACACACACACACACACACACACACACACCTGGAGGCAAAATACAAATAGAAGGATTTTTTTTCATTGATCCTAAAAACCTTTTCAGACAACTCTAGAAATTCAACTTTGATATCCTAAAAGTATTTGATTCCCCCTAAATCTTGAAGTCTAAAATGATAAAAACACCTCTGGCTCCGACCAAAGTTTCAAATCAAGTACCACTTAAGTATTGCTACTACAGACACTACACAGCATGACCACTAAAAGTACCACAGGTGAAATTCCAATGAGCTCTAACACACCAGCGAAGTTTTACATTCAAAAACAACTCATTTTATTACTTTCTAAAGGTATTTTTTTTTCCTTTTCTTTCCTAAGGTGCTTTGGACAGGACCCAGGATCCCACACAGCCTAGGTGAAGATCTAAGACCATGCCCATTGATGGTTTCCTCTCAACTACAGCAGTGTGTTGTCTTAGCATCCCTTTCATTCTTGCCTTCCAGAACTAGGATCAAGCCCGTCATGATGGCACACATTTTAATCCCATCACTCAAAGGCAGAGGAGGGAGGACCTCTGTGAACTGGAGGACAGTCTGGTCTACAAAGCAAGCTCCAGGTTGGCCAAGACTACACAGGGAGACCTTGTCTCAAAAAAAAAAAAGAAAGAAAGAAAGAAATTAGGATTTAAAACAAAAATTCAATAATATGAAATGACTAAAATCTAATTCTTAATAATTTTACATATAAATATTTAAGTATATTATGTATTTATAAACACAAATATGCTTATATTATTTAAAAATCCATTCTATCCGACCCTTGAGTAAAGACTGCCTCATAAATATATACTATATAATTCAGATACAAATATAAACATATACTTTTAGTGTTAATTTAAATCACAACTTATTTTACCTTTCCATGTTGACAGAATTGGTTCTATATCTACACAATGGTCACTAGGTTACTTACAATGCTCTTACTATTACAAGCCAAACTACAATGAACCCTGTAGAATGTGTATTGCAGGATATGAAATCGCTGAGATGTAAGAACACACACGTGTACAACTTTGTACATTAACCAATGGCTCTCCAATGTGGCTGCAGATATGTACACGCCCATAGCAGTGTAAAGAGTTGTCCTGCATCCCTAGCCTATCAACTCCTGATACTGCTAGTCAGTGGGCTCACTGCCAGGCAGAGGATGTGATATTCCGCTTTACTATGTGTTGTTGGGCTCCTCATGATGAATGGTCGGACGAGAACATCTTTACATGTCCATTCACTATTACGGCTTCTCTTATGTGAACTACATGTTTATATCACTCATTCATATTCACTGACTTTTCTCATGGAGTATCATTTTTTGTTGTGTGTACGCTTCATAAATTAATTTCTCTAAAACTGCATTTCTTCCTCAGCAAAGCCCTAAGAGAAATCATTGACACTACAGTCACATTAACCTGGGATTGAACTGTAGTTCACCACTTACGTGGGAGTCCAGCTCCAACCTGTCGAAGGGTTCTTGGGGGGGAGGAGGAGAGAGGAATGAGGAAGTATTAGCTAGAAATATAGGAGGAGATGAAAAGAAAGACAGAGACACAGGATAGTTTCGGGAGGGCCCTGGGTCAATACCCAGCTGCCTCGAGATCTAATTCTTTTATTTATTTATTTATTTATTTAGGTTTTCTCGAGACAAGGTTTCTCTGTGTAATTTTGGTACCTGTCATGGATCTTGCTCTGTAGACCAAGCTGGCCTCGAACTCACAGAGATCTGCCTGGCTCTGCCTCCCGCGTGCTGGGATTAAAGGTGTGTGCTACCACCACCAGGCCTCGAGATCTATTCTAGTGGGATTTTTATACACTACCAAGGGGAGAAGCAAAAGACTTCCCCCTTTCAAAATCAAAGCACAACGTATAGCCAAGTGTAGACCCTTCAAAACACCTAGTAACCATGCCCCTGGCCAAATCATCCCATTATGCAGCCCTGCTGGGTAAAGCAAGCTCAGATTCTCTGACCTTGAAAAAGGCCTTACTAGGGAGCCTCTGAGGGCTCCAACACACTTAGCTATGTAACACTGGGTAATTTAACCTCATTGAACTAAAATAAGAATAGATAATAGATCAGGTTAACCATACCTTATCAAATAATCCAAAATCTGAAATGCTCTGAAGTCACAACCTTTGGGAAGGCTAATATCACTAAATAGATTAACTTTTATAAAACTTTTATATACTTTTATCTGAAAGGAAAGACTCAATGCATTGGTGACTTTATTCATTGCTGAAATACTTGACACAAAGTGACTTAAGGAGAGGAGGGTTATTTTGGGTTACATTTCAAGGGTAACATGCAGCGTGGCAGGAAACCACGGCAGGAGGAGCATGAAACAGGCTGGTCACGTGTGTCCGCACTCAGAAAGTAGAGAGACGAACACAGTACTCAGCTCTCTTCCTTCTTTTTATTCAGTCCAGGACCCTGGCCAACAGAATGGTGTCACTCACATTTAGGATAGGTCCTGTCATCCAAATTTATCTCACCTTGACATTCCCTTACAGATACGTCCAGCAGTTTGTATCCATGGTGCTTCCCAATCTTGTCAAGCAGACAAATCAATACCAATCACTCCCAAAGACAAGATAGAAGCAAATATTTTTGGTTTCCTACCTAGATGATAGAAGAGGCTACGAAAATTTCAACACATCAACTTTCTCTTCTTCCTACACATTAGGCTGCTATGAAACATTTTTCAATACAGAAAAGACAATCACCTCTTTTCAGGTAAGTCCACCCATTTCACCACACAGCAATTCCCCCCCCCCCCCCCCCCCCCCCGTTTATTGCTCATTTATAATAGTCTCGGGAGATGGAAATGTGTAACTGATCAGCCTTGACGAACTCAAAGAATCCCAATATAGCAGTAAATTAAAACATCTATTTTCCCCAAGAGAAAATTAGAGAAACAATTTTTAAAATGTCATTACTTGAATGCTTTTTCAAAATCATGTGCTTTTTGAAATGGCAAGCTCTAATTGTCTCTTAAAGATCTCCTTTTGAATGTCACTTCCTCCCCATGGTTGCTGCTCTTCCTTCTGCTGGCCCAGTTAGATCACTGTGGAATTCTTAGTTATACCACGGGTTGTAGAAGGTACTGGGGCTTGAACTCCGGTCACCCGGCTTGCATGGCAACCTGCTGAGCCATCATTGGCCTTTTAACTTTATTTTATTTGCTATTTTCTTAATAACTTTTTACTTCTACCAACTTCAAACTGACTTTTACAGCCACATTTTCCCCTCAATGGAGTAATTTTGAAATCAAAATGACAAGTAAAAATAGAAGATGCTTTTAAAATGTGTTTTACAGTGAATTTTTCAACGTGCATCTGTCTCTCCCAAAAGACAGCTGCCATAAAGTCTGGCGTCCCTGAATGCTTCAATTTACATTGTAAAGTGAGTCCCAGTGAACTGCTCTCTGACTGGGTGGCCAGAGCTTCCAACCTCACTCTTCACACAGCCTCTGCATTCTCTTCTTTCTTTATTTCTCAGTATCTGATATCTAGCCAAGCAATTGGCCAGTAACCTAGTGAATGGATAGGTGACTAGGACAGTTTGGCCCAATGAAAATCTTTCAAAAAAAAAAAAAGAACACACAGCTTTACACAGAGACATGACCTTCACCTCCCAACCCTCAAATGTTCCCGCAGCAGTCATGAAAAAACGGCCGTCACAGTGGTAAAACCCAAACCCTACCATCAGCTGATTAAAACAGTAGCAAAATGAAGAAAGCCCCTGTTGTCACACACAGACATGATGTCCACACTACGATTCAGGACACATCCCAATTTGTTAGCCCAGTCCGGAAACATCAAGTGTGCTCCCATTCAAGCTAATACTTCCGTGCTCCCACTGAAAGTGAATGCGGCAACGGTACGAAACTGTCGCTTTCTGAAAGGAAACCCCCAGGGAACAGAGAGCGGGGAGGGGGTAGAAATTAAGAAGACGTGCAGAGCCAGGAAGCAGTGGCGCACACCTTTGATCCCAGCACTTGGGAGGCAGAGGCAGGTGGATCTCTGTGACTTCGAGGTCAGCCTGGTCTACAGAGCAAGTTCCAGGACAGTCAGGCCCACGTAGAGAAACCCTGTCTTGAAAGAAAAAAAAAAAAAGATGGTGATGGTGGTGGTGGTGGTGGTGGTGGTGGTGGTGGTGGTGGTGGTGGTGGTGGT
>CABHPR010154778.1:0-10437 GCA_902168415.1 Peromyscus melanophrys | reverse complement strand
GTGGTGGTGGTGGTGGTGGTGGTGGTGGTGGTGGTGGTGGTGGTGGTAGTGATGATGATAATGAAATAATGAAAAAGAAGAAGGAAAAGGAGGAGATGTTGATGATGACAACGACATATAGAACACTCTCAAGCTATAATTCTCACTTCACTATCTTCCCAGACATACAAAACACAGCCGGTTGCAGAATCGGTTCACATTCCTGAAACACCACAAACACTTTTAGTCCTCAGCACAAGGAACTACTTGTGTTTATATAAAGTGAAGCTATTAATATTTCTCTGCAGCAATAATTACATAAAACAGGGCCCAAAACAAACACAAATCAAGGAATGGCATTCCCGGAAGCTGTAGTGTGTACGACTATAAACAGTTGATTCCATACTCATGAATGGGCTTCTTCACTATGGAAGACCCAAATAGAATAAGGAATGGAGACGTGTGAAAACTCTGTTTGCTTTTAATTCTGGCTCCTTCTGCTGTATCATATTTTGCACTGAGAAGCATAATGTTTTATTCCACGTGTGGGGAAGCTCTAGATTATTAGAGATCTCAAAGTAAAAGGAGCCAGGCCAAGGTTGGGGACGGATGTGTGGATAACTTTTCTTTGCCTCTGGGTAAGGTCCTTGGGTACCATCACTAGTTTTCCATCATCCACTTCCTACAACTTCAGAAAGGTACCAGCAATCATCTCCCTTCACTTTCAAAAGGAAGGCATCACCTACTAAATCCTACCCCGATTCCTAGAACCTGGGAAAGACAGATTTCCTCTCTGACTCCACTTTTCCGGATAGTCGTTCATCAGTTGCGACCTCTTGTTGGAGATGGTGGTTTTCTGCTAACACTAGAGACGGCTCTCCAGACAGACGTGGCCCAACAACACTGTCACGGGCTGAGCTCCTGGTCGGGCAGCACCTCTCTGGGTCACTGCATTCATACAGCGCTGCTTAAACATGTTGGGCCTGGGGTCAGCTCAGTCTCCTCCATGAGGCAAAGGTGAGGACCGAGGCCTGCCTGGATGACCTCTAGATCCAATCGGGAGGAGTGGCCAAGAGGTTCTAGTCTCCAGTTCCACAGAGGGAGTCCCCTGAGGGTCTCACTTTACCCTGAATATTTGCTTTCCAGCTGCCCTCATACTGTCCACAACGCAGGAAAGAAACCCCTAGTTATCATTCAGGTTGACTACAAAGCCTTTTGTAATCCTCCACTTACTCTCTCAGCCCAGCGTCACGTGCCTACCTAAAAGAACATGTCATCATACTATCTCTGTCTAGAAGATTTCTGGAGGGGGACATTTATTGTGTTAATTCGTATGACTCTATCAATAAGATGATGCAAAATAGGTGTCCAAAGAACAAATAAATGAGCAATGGAACATATGGAGCAAAGACAGACTTGGTAGAACTAGGAACTGAAGATTAAGTTTCGTTTTCAAATTCTCGTTGGAGAAATTAGGAGCTGTAGGAAGCGGGAACCACCAAAGAAACTGTTATAATAACCATAACGTGCCAGCCAACATTCTGAGCATCTCACACACATTAGCTCTCTTAATACTTACAGCTCCACCAGGACAGCACTAGTTCGTGACTATCTTAAGGATGGGTAAGCAACAAGAAGTCCATTAAGAGACAGGGGCCTTTCTCTAGAAGAGCAGACACAAAAGGCCAATAGACACATGGAAGCCATTCAGCATCACTAATCATTAGGAAAACATCAATCAAAAACCTTGAAAATATACTCCCTGAAACATGCGAGGAGAGATATTAACAATTAGACATGTTCAAATGGCAAGGATTAGAAGACACTGAAAGGTTCATACACGGCTGGTAAGAATAGAAAATAGGAACAATCTGGCAGCTCCTCACATGTTAAACATGGAGTCATCCTGTGATCTAGCAGATTGGCGATGACAGGTTTCAAGGGACAAATGGATTCTAAAATTGGTATCCGCAGTACAGCCCAACAAATTATACAAAGCAAATGAGTGGAACATAGAGACATGAATTAAATCTCATTGAAATGATTTTTTAATTAAGTTTTAAAAATAAATCACTTGTCCGCTACAGGAGTTACCGCACAGCAGAACTTGTCCACTACAGGAATTACTGTACTACAGAACTTGTCCACTACAGGAGTTACCTCACAGCAGAACTTGTCCACTACAGGAGTTACTGTACTGCAGAACTTGTCCACTACAGGAGTTACTGTACTGCAGAACTTGTCCACTACAGGAGTTACTGTACTGCAGAACTTGTCCACTACAGGAGTTACGGTACAGCAGAACCAGCATTGAGCCTGGTCTGATCCTGCACTCTAATTAGTCAGAGAAACATGTGAGTGTCTCATCTTCTCAACCATTTGCATCAAAAGAGGTAAACCGAAGCAATGCATTTCAATGAGCATTTTCATTTAGGTAATTTCTGAAAGATTAGGAGCATGAGAAAAACATGATGTTTAAGAGAACTCTAAAAAGTGTCCTGCTTTATTTCTGATCTATTTTCTATCCTTTGCTGGGATCCTGCAGCAAAACTGTAAAGTAGCATTAGCCACTGGAGCAGACCCTCCACATGAATTCTGGTTTAATTATCCTTGGAAAAATCTAAAGAGTTAAAATACTCTTAGCCAGTATCTCACTGGAATAAGCCATCCTTATTCCATGCTCTTCGGAGACAGGACTGAAGTAGCAGACTTAGGAATGTATACTCCTCATTGTTCATATCATCTAAAGTTTTAGAAAATATGATACAACTCACACAACGCAGGAGTGAGACACGTGCAATTAGTAAAATCGAATCTCTCCAACACATCTGAATCTAAGCCCTGGTGTGGGTCCTTGAAGAACAGAGTCATTGCAGTGGCTCTCCATGCTCCTGCTTCTCTATCATAAGCATTTTGGCTCCACTGTACACAACTCTGACCACGCTGGCAAGACCCTGGCATCAGAACACCAAGGAAAAGGGCTCACAGCATGAACACACAGCAGAGCCCGCCAACACCTGGAGAACTAATGTTTTCCAGAAACCGAGCCTCCGTCATCTCCATCAACCTGCAGAACCTTGCTCTGGGCTCACTGGATCCAGGATTTTCACAGAGGTCAGAATATTCCGAAGATGGGACTCACGCAGGGTACAGAAGCCCGTCCTGTTTCTGTACGGAATCACAACAATAAACACAGTAGCAATGAACTCATGAATTTGTTATGCTGCGCGATGTGAGAAGGGCCATTTGGTCACTTGTCAAAGAGATCCATCTTAGCCAGTCAGGCTCAAAGCCAAGAGAGAGAGGTTCTAACTCCCTCCATTTCAAAACACAGGACAGCATTTCAAAACACAGGACAGCATTTCTACCACTATTCCACACAACCAATCAAGAACAGCGGCCCAGATCTGAAAACATAACTCTTCAGAACGGGCAGGCTCTAAGTATATTAATATGTAAGTCCATGCGCACCATCAAAGGCCAAGTACAGAGAATTGTCATTTTGCTCTGTCCCTGAAATGTCATCATGCACCAGGAACAGAGACCTCAGTGCCAACATCACTCATGCAGTTCTACAGGGAAATATTTTATTCTTCTATTTCCCTTCAACCTGAGACAAACTGATGCTTTTCAAAGAGTTGTCTGAATGGCCCTAAGGGGCTCTTAAAAGTAAACGGGACCAAAACAGTGGCTGTCAGCTGCCTTTGAAGAAGAGCCCACTAACAGATCTTCACTAACGGGTCATCAGCATCACTAACTAGCACTGCAGGATGGACACCGAGGGACCGAGGACTCCAACCACCACCTCTGTGCTCTGCCATCACCTGAAGAACAGCTGTGTCCAGACACTTGTGTCGTTCACAAGCGCACAGGTGGCTTGTAAACCCGCATCGAAGGTTTTGAGGAGACAGCTCAGTCGGGAAAATAACGGCTACCTGAGCATCAGGACCTGAGTTCAGGTGCCCAGAAACCATGTAAAAAAGTGGTCTCCTATAACCCCAGGGGTAGAGCGGAAGAAATAGATCCCTGAAGCTCACAGCCAGCCAGACTAGACTAGTCAAAGAAATGAACTTGGGGTTCAGTAAGGTAGAAAATGACAGGGCAAAGGCATCTAACACCAACCTCAGGCCTCCACACACAGGCAGAAGTGTACACATATAACACACACACACACACACACACACACACACACACACACACACACGCATACACGCACACATGATTTAAACAATCAAGGTGAGTGTGCTGGGTAATCTTCCTGTCCTCATTGTCAACTTGACTGGATTTACGATCACCATGGAAACACTCCTGGGGATACCTATAAATGTTTCCAGAAAGGTTTAAGTGGAGGCTTAAGGGAGGCCCACCCTGAGTGAGACCCTAGGCTGAATAGAAGATGAAGGGGTACTGAGCACCAGCACCCCCCTCGTCTGTGTCCTGATGGGGGACACGATATGACTAGCTGCCTTACATTTCTGACACCATTACTTACCCGCCAAGATGGCCTTTCTCCTCAAACCCTGAGCCAAAATATAAACCATGAAAAAGAACCAAGATGAAAAAGATAAGTGTCTGCTCGTAAGGATTTCTTTTTTTATACTACCAGGCTACACACTCAATTGGATCACTTAAGGATTTATAAGGACATTGCTGCCCTGGAGAATTTATTAAAGAAATTATGCATAAGGCTTTCATCATCCCTCAGTGCGATTCAGTAACATCATCTTGACAATTACCTGTGTAAACAAACATAAAACTCAAGCAGACACTAACAATTCTGAATGATAAACTGGCAGATTGTCAATATGAATTCATTACGCTCTCATTGTATCTGAGGAGTGTGACCTCAAGAAGCCGTGAGGACTAGGGCTCTGCTCGAGACTACCTTGAACTTGGACCTTTCTCTCTGTTTTCCTTAGGTTCCCTTGCAAAAGAAACAAAAGGAAAAGATAAAATGCTACATATCTCAGATACAGAATCCTTAGAAACGTCTAATTGCAAGATGGCCGATCTTAAGATAGTCGTTAGTGTGGTTACTCGTTCATTTATTCCTCCAACAGTCGTTTACCAAGCCAGATACCATGACAGATAGCTAGAAATGAGCACAGATCCAACAGGAGCAGAGTCCACCTTCCCACGAAGCTTAGCCTAGTGAGAGGATAATTTTACGTAACTGTATTAGGGGATTTTTTATAAATAATCCTGGCAGCTACATCCATATACCATTTGCACCGAAACATTTTTGAACCATCTTTTTTTTTTTTTTTAAGATAACTTGAGGAGTTAGAAGTGTGGCTCAAGAAAGCCCACCTGGCTTGATTGCTCAACATCATAGATAAATAAATAAATAATGTGAGGTATTCAACCAGCATTAAGAAACAATACCATGCTTGGCGTTAGTCACTAATTGTTACTTTATGGCTTCTCACACTAGATACATCTCCAAAAGAATATCCCTTGTCTCTTCCAGACTAAACTAGCTGAGGTAGAAAAGTTCAGATATTTTGAAAAATAAAACAAATAGGAAAGCAGCCATGGTGAATGATATAAACTGTAATAAAAGACCCAAAGTGTCTAACATGATTTCATTGCCCTAAACGAGATTAAAAATACTTTGAAGTACACAGTATCCAGGCATGTATCCTTTTGAGAACACTGAGGAGAAAGCATTTATGTGGAAGGAAAATTCTTTCTGGCTTCCTCTCCTTTTTAGACACTCGAAGCTCCTACGTGTTGAAGTTTATGAATCAAAAGAAAGTGGTCATAGTTAATGACTACAATTTTAACTTTAAAAATGTGTTCAGGGTGGCACACCACCACAGCATTGGACGCACATTTCCACAGACAAATGTGATCGTTTTCAAAGCAAAGCTTCCAGAAAGCTCAGATCGAAACTGTAGATAGAGGACAAGTCATTCAATAGAAAACAATAATATTAAACTCCAAAAATTAGGGTACACAGTAATTATACAGAGATCAAACCATCACAGTAATGATGCTTCTTAATGCTGGTGATTTTACCCTGACACTTTCAGATTGTTCATCGTGTATGTTATCCTAGAAGAAGAAAAAAACCCTAGAAACAGAACATACTGCCTTCATCCTCTTTTTTTTATCCAGCAGAATGGTAAAAGATAAACTTGAGGTATTTTATTTTCACTGTAAGAACGTTACCTCAATATGTTTGGCATTAACAAATCAGGCTTTTGCTTTGATATCAAAATACAGGTGTTTATCTGCCCTAATGAACAAATCCAAGATTAAACTTGTTAATTATCTACTTTCCTAATTTATTAAGCTCCATAATAAAATGTGAAGCAAAACTGCTCAAACCAGTTAAACTGAGTCTTAGTCCGCGAAGATGATTAACACCGCCTTCTTAGAGAAGATCCCTCATCGGAGCACGTGATACCGCTGTGATTTCAGGGCACACATCCCTCTATCCATCACACTAAATGGAAGGGTGCGAGAGGTTAATAGAGACAGAGTATCCGTAATAGCCTCCTGCATTTCATCCTTGACTCAATAGACTCGAGTTATCACTGAGCTGTTTGTGGTGTTCTTATGAGTCAATGCTCCCCTTCACACCCTGGGTGGAGATTAGGGACCACGTCACCTGTGCAAGTTCTCCTCGGGCTGACCTGATCATTCCATCTGTGGAAGGCTTCCAAACAACTCACAAGCAGGAATGATTTTAATTAGAAGCTAAAAATGGCACTACTAAATACTTACATAAAACATGAGCAAGGACAACAGCCACGTGCAAGGTGCAAGGCCAATTTCTGGTCTCTGTGTCCCAAGAAGAGATCTTTCTCTATTCGGCTCCACAATCACTAGGGCTACGGGAGCCCTGGCCTAGCAGTAGCAGTCAATCACTTAAAATAATGGAAATGAAATTTAAACATGAACTTGTAATCTATCATGGGTTACACAACTAACAGTCAAAACTGCTGCAGACTTCCCAACTCAACATAGAAATTCCCCAGCAGAGACACGAAGTTCACCAGTGGCACCTGCCAGGAAGCCTGATGACCTACCTGGTTCAACCCTCAGGGCCCATATGGTAGAAGGAGAAAACCAGCTCCCACAAGTTGTCCTCTGACTTACACACACACACACACACACACACACACACACACACACACACACATACACACACCATAAATAAATAAAATGTAATTTTGAATTAAAATGGTTGTGTATATACAGTTACACACACCCAGAGTCTGGGGGATTCCTTGAGCCCAAGACTTCAAGGGCAGCCGGACAACATACAAGCACCCTGTCTCAAATTCTTCACTGATAGGACAAGTTCTTGCTAAACCAGGCCTGCTTATTCTGCCTGTGGCTGATGAAGAGTGATCCCATCCTCATGGGTTTTCCAGTTCTGCCCTGAGTGAAGAATCACTACAAGACTAAACACCTCAGATTCCCCTGCTGAAGTCCTAGCCTGGGCCAGAACAGCAATTTTTGGTGGGAAGCATTAATCTAGAGTTCCTTGGAGCTGCTGCCCTTTGTTTACTGACCTTGAACTCAAGCTGCCCTTGTACAACACTGGCCCGTCACTCTAAGTGACAGAGCATCAGAGACTCCTCATTCCATTAGAGCCTCCTCTCTCTCCTGGTAATGTGACCATGACTGCTGAAGTAATAATCCCTGGGCAAAAAGCAATCTATGCAGTAGTTCTCAACCTGTGGGTAGGGACCCCTTTGGGGTTGAATGACCCTTTCCCAGGGGTCACATACCAGATATCCTGCATAGCAGATACTTACATTATGACTCCTAACAGGAGTAAAATTACAGTTATGAAGTAGCAAGGAAAACAATTTTACGGCTGGGGTTCCTCACAACATGAGGAATTATATTCAAAGGTTGCAGTGTTAGGAAGGTTGAGAACCACTGCTCTAAGGAATCTAAGTTCCCATTCTACTTCTTCTCAGCTGTGTGATCCTGGAAACTGCTCTCTCAGTATGCCCCTTCATTCACTCACTAATACGGACAGGCTTTGTGACGGCTCGAGGAAGCTAGAAAACTGTGTTCCAGTTTTCTTATCCTCCACCTACTTTAAATGCTGTCCATCATGTATTCCTGGTCCCTCTCCTTTGGGTCCCTCCTCTCAGGACAATGTGCACACCTTACTCCTTATCTTTGCTGCCCTCAAATGATAATGCAACTCAAAGCATGAACAATTCCTGCACTTTACTGGGAAACAGCCCAGAGCTGTACAAAGATGGAGAAAGTGTGGTATGTACTCCCCAACGCAGCAGCGGACAGCAGCGGAGACGAACTACAACTACCTGAAATAATGCTGACAGATCTTGAAAATGCAACACTCAGGGGTTTGGTTGGTTGGTTTGCTTGATGGTTTGAATTCTATCTGACACAGGGCAAAGTGGCTAAGTTTGCCTTCAGCTAAGTGACTAAATGCCCTTAGTCTGTCGGCAGAGGCTTGCAGATCTCGGTCATTTTGTGGCCAGCCTGGTCTACACGGTAAATCCTAACCAGACATGTTACATAGTGAGACTCTGTCTCAGAAAGAGAAAAACAATAATCTTGATGACTACATTAAGCGATTGTGCCGTTTTATAGACTCAAAATGTAGAAAGAAGTGTAGAGCTATACTGAATCTCAAATTTATGATAAAACTTTGGAAATATCTCAAATACCCTGGTTTGATTTAAAGCTGGCTCTCTGGCAGAAATGTATTTGCTTGGGTGCATATAAGATAGACTCCAACTGCTCTATGAACGGACACAGCAAACATTGCCAACCTACTCTTGTTCTAATACTGTAACCTTCAAAGTAAATAAATAAAGCCCGCCAACATATTTTCCCTTCATTTACCTACCCTGAACTCAGTTGATGATGATAGCTCTAAGGGAAATTTTGGGTGTTGGAAATGTATTACATATCCCATAGCCAACACAGCTGTGGGGTCAGCACCATGACAGCAACCTTGAAGGGTTAAAAGATTAGCTCTCCAGGGCTGAGGCCTGGCTCCAGGTCCCATCTGTGCTGACTTCAGACTGAAGGGAGAAGATTGCCTCTGCCCAGGTCTGAAACAGATGCCGAAGTCATTAACGGTTCCTTGAGCCAGCTCAGCAGTACCAGGGATGCAAAGCTGCTGAACTGGGAGGTCCCCACCTGCCAGACTACAGATGCCTGAAGAGCTAGGCCGTGTGCTTCTGCGTCCACAAAGGCACAGACAGGTGCCGCCGCCTGAACACAGGATATCTGCAGGCAGCCTCACAGGGGCGGGGGAGCAGCAAGTGTAAGAGGCAGAAAGGGAAAAAAATGCAACATCTAGAAAGTTCTTAAAGCCTCCTCTGTCTTGTGTCCCCTTCACTTCATGGACCTGTACTTTTCCATACCAGACACATTTAGCTATTTTTACTCGGCTAAGGATAACTTAATAAAATTAACAATTAACTTCCTCTGTCACGTTCCAAGTGCTGACAAATGGCTAGTAGCTGGCTACCATATTGGACACAGCAAATACGAACCCAGCACAATTAATCTGAGGGTGTCAAGAGCTGGATGGCTGAGACAGCTCTCCCAGGGTGTCTTCACTGAACAGAATGACGGCTATGGCTTTTAGAAGACTTGAAACCCTGAACCCTGGCACTGGGTTAGCTACTGGACCATTCTAGTTTTCCTAATTTACCTGATAATTGAATCTTAGAAAAATTAGCATATGCTAAATACAACTTCCTCACTTCTCAGAGCCCCTTTCCAAATTTGTGTGTGTGTGTGTGTGTGTGTAAGAGAGAGAGAGATTAAAATTATTCACATTAAAAGACAGGGTTATCAGTAAGATGAGTAGACAGGTTAAAAGAAGATTCTATATTTGGAACCTTGACAACCTGAGTTTGGCTCCCTACAAGTTGTCCTCTGACCGCCACACCATGTTGTAGTTCAAGCATGCCCCAGCACATCTACAAATAACTAACTAACTGTGGTTTAATTTTGTTTGTTTGTTTAGAAGGGCACTGTATTTTTGCAGACTTGGTATTCTACCCGTGCTCCATATCACAGGGAAGGGCAGGGGACAGGGAAAATAAACTCACGCTAGCCTGTTGCTCTCTCCTATCCAAACTCCAGAAAAAGCACAATCCTTGATCCATTTGGTCCTCATTCCTAAACTGAGCTGGGACTGCAAAGTAGCGAATAGCTGATTTAAATTTTTCTATATACTAGATCTTCCTAATTGCCTAATAGGAAAGCTAATCAATTTATAGGCTGTGGAAATCAATGCAGACAGAAGACAGCTTGTTCAATGTCACATACCTTCACCCCCACCCAGTAGTAGACTGCAACCCGTCTGTCTGATCCCATTACGCTACACTGCAGCTTGACAATAATTAGTATCACTGTTGCTAATTACGCGCTAGAAACTGTGCTAAACATCTCATTTAGTGGTCGCAGTAACCTCCTGAGTCAGATACAAAAATAGTTCCC
>CABHPR010154777.1:26630-45208 GCA_902168415.1 Peromyscus melanophrys | reverse complement strand
CTTTCTTTCTTTCTTTCTTTCTTTCTTTCTTTCTTTCTTTCTTTCTTATATGTTAGAAAGAGACCAGTGTAAAAGGGTATCAGAAAATGTAATAAGCATGATCACAGGGCTGAGTATGGAATTTTATGCACCCTGGACACTTAAACTAGTATAAAGCAAAAAGGCTTATTGGTGAAATGGCTATTTCTAGACATATAACATGATATGGACAAGTTGGGAAAATCTGTTATTTTAAGTGATAAGACAGCTGTTTGACACTGTACTGTTTATTTTCAGGGCAGAACCTTGTGCTCTACCACTGATTAAGACCCCCAGATCATTAAGTGATTTTTCTTAAATATTTACTCTGTTGTCTTTTGCTTTTAATTTGCTTTATAAATATGTTAACAGAACCTTCAACAGAACCTTTGTGATAGAATTTTTGTTGTAGCAACAATTGTTTCCTTAGGATATCAGGCTTACTATTTTAGACATAGTTTAATGACTTAAAGTATTTTATTGATTCTGTAAGGATTTTGTAAAATATAGTTTGAACATATTCATCCACCTCAGCCCCTCCCATCACATATCAGCCTTTCAACTCTCATCTCTTCCTATCTGATTTTGAGATTTCTTCTTATTTTTATTATTTTGTTCCATTTTTTTCTTCTTTCTCCATTAAGCAGCTTGGGTTGTCCATCTAAGCTTGGGATGGATGGTTTTGCTTATATGAACAAAGGTTTTGATAAAGAATATAAATGAACAGGGAGATGAAAGAGATGTATAAGTAGGCCTTGGCAGGGTGCTAATTACCTACCCATGCCCTCTTTGCCCTGCCAACCTGCAGGTATCTCCATGTGTTGAACATTTCAGAAGCTCTCTAAACCCTACCTTTTAGGTTTATGATGGAAGATAATTAAGCAGTCATTGAAGATTACATAATGGGCCATTTTTCGTCAGAAGATGGGACTGAAAGATCCAGTGTCTAACACAAGATAGTTTTCATGGCCACTACCCCTACTCTGGCTCTTCAGGATCCTACCAAGAGGGACCTGGGTCAATCCTACAGCGCTGTGAGGGAAATGCCAAGGGATGCAGGAACACAGGGTCAGGTGCGTCCATGACTCAGAAAATCAAAGACCATAGGGAACCTGGGTCAGGAATGAGGGCCAAAGGCGAAATGTTATAACAAAAGATTTGCTGTATTGCCCCCACCAGCAAGGGGTTCATATCAGGATCAGGGTGTATACATGTCATCGTAATACATAGTTGTTATTCCCTTTTACCTTTATAGTGCTTTTTTGTTGTTTATTTTTCCGTTTAGGTGTACTTCTAATAGAACTTTAAACTAATCTTTTCATTATTTTAAATACTATGGAAGGTGACAAAATGAAAATAAAATCCAGGACTGGTGGCACATGCTTTTAATCTCAGCACTCAATAGACTGAGGCAGAGCATACTACAATTTCAGGTACACCTGGGCTACATAGAAAGTGCCTGGCCTTCTAGGCCTGACAAAACAAAGCATACAACCCTACCTCCCAAATCACACACACATAAATTAAGTTAAATAAAATACCATGTCTTATCTGAGCTCATTTATGTGGTAAAATTAATCAGTCACTAAGGACTATCAGTTATTTCAAAATATTCAGAATTTAGTAAAACGGGTAACTAGAAAAGCGTTTGTGCTGATGAACTGGTCCAAAATGCGTATTCATCTTTTTCTGCTATTAAGAGCAAACAAGTAAATGCAACTCTAGCTTTGGTTTAGATATTTTTCTGGGAATAATTGACTACATTTTAGAACAGAAAATTCCCTATTGGAACCATACGTGGCACATACTAAAAGTGTGTTTCCTAAGCTGCTGTGGGATGGGAGATTTCTAAAATACAAACCCTGATATGGAGGTCTCCCACTGCAGCTGTGGGGGATGTTAGGATTGGGCAGAGACTCATTTAGTTGATTCTCAAATACCTGGATGCTGAATTTCACTCAGCCTAATTGGAACAAAGGGATCCAGTGGAAGCAGCTGGGTATGCGTGTGCTGTAATTGTTAAAGGGTGAAGTAATTTCTAAGTGTCTGAG
This sequence comes from Peromyscus melanophrys, assembly GCA_902168415.1. Classification (NCBI taxonomy): domain Eukaryota; kingdom Metazoa; phylum Chordata; class Mammalia; order Rodentia; family Cricetidae; genus Peromyscus; species Peromyscus melanophrys. The sequence goes on along the minus strand of CABHPR010154777.1, from coordinate 43,139 downwards.
CTACAAGTCTTTGTTAATATTCTCAGGATATTCCCAATAGACAATTTTAGTTTTTTTAATATATATTTCCAGACAGCAGCATTTGCTATTTTATTTGCTAGAGTAAAATATCATGGCTGAATATCCAAGGCTATATCTATTCTTTGTTTTCATCTATCCTTCATCTCTGTCCAGTGCAGTGTTTTGAACTTAATACAGTGTGATATGTATATATTAAAGGCTTCTAATTCTTCATGTTGTTCTTCTCTATCTTGATATTTCTTCTGTTTCATCATATTTATCTTACATATTAAGCTAATTTGAAGGGTAGTTCATGAATGTGTTTTAATATGTAGACAGTCTCTGCTTTCTAACTTTTTATGAATGTGATTAGCTGCCCCTACCAAAGTGAACTATGTTCTTTCTAACTCCTGTAAAAAATAAGTCTTCCTTACATTAAGTTGTAACTTATCAGATATTTGATCAGGGGTTTGGTACAGAAACAAGAAAAATAAAAAAAAAATCAGTATGGAGAACAGACAGCTGATGTCATATCCTTGGCTATGTGATGTTTAGCCCTTTGGAACTGGTTTACACATGTGAATATTTATGTGTGTGTGTACAATTTGTATATTTGTTTGCTCGTGTACATGTATATATTTATGTGTGTGTAAGAATGCAGGTTTGTGTGTGTATGTCTGTATATTTATGTTTTTGTGTATACATGTGTATATTTATGTGCATACATATGTATATTTACATGTGTAAATTTATATACACACAAAGATAAATTGACACAAACAGAACTTGACAGTGGTGTCTGCTGTGGGATGTTTTGTATGGCAAATGTGTTGCTAATAAAACACTGATTGGCCAGTGGCTAGGCAGGAAGTATAGGCGGAACTAACAGAGAGAATAAAAAGAGCAGGAAGGTGGAAGGAGGCTGCCAGACTGCCAGCCGCCGCCAGGACAAGCAGCCTGTAAAGATGCCGGTAAGCCACGAGCCATGTGGCAAGGAAACAGAATTATAGAAATGGATTAATTTAAGATATAAGAACAGTTAGCAAGAAGCCTGCCATGGCCATACAGTTTGTAAGCAATAGAAGTCTCTGTGTTTATTTGGTTGGGTCTGAGCGACTGTGGGACTGGCAGGTGAAAGAGATTTATCCTGACCGTGGGCCAGGCAGGAAAACTCTAGCTACAGGTGTCCACATGATATTAGTCCTGCATGCATGAGATGTGCAGGATTGAGGGGTCATGGAATCTTGTTACCGTAGATTTTGATAACTGCTGAACCTAGCAAATGTGTGACAGGTTTGCATTCTCTGCAAGGATGCCTTGGAAGGCCTTTGATGAACTTGAGAAAGTGAAACTTGGTCATGGAAACTCGAGAATGTTGGAGATGTCAAGACGATGGGATATTCACCAAGGAAAGCTGCAGGCTCAGAGGATATCTGGGCCAGAGAGTGTTGCAGGCGGCAGAGCTACAGGACCAGGATTTCCCTAACTCTTTGAACCTGCTAGTAACACAACGAGAGTCCCAGACACTGTATACAGAGCTAAGGATTTACTGTTCGTTTTCTTTGGTTTTTGTTTTGACTTTGCTCCAGTCTTTCTCGGCCATGCCGGATTTCTGTCATTTTGGAATGATAATTCTTATTCTGTGCCAGTATGTTTTGGAAATAGATAATTTGTGTTTTTGATTTTACAAGGACTCACAGTTAAGAACTTGTCGTGACTCTCAGAAGAGGATGGATTTTGAAGTGTTGGGACTATGAAGGACTGTGGAGACTTTTGAAGTTGAACTAATTGTATTTTGCAATATGATATAGCCATAAGTCTGTTGGGGGTATGGAATATTGTGACTTGACTATGAAATATCCTTTATAGGCTTGTGTGTTTAATTTCTAGGTCTCCAGCTGGTGGCACTATTTAGAAAGACTGTGGAATCTTAGGAGGTGGAACCTCTCTAGAGGAAGTGGGTCATTGAGGATGGCCTTGATAGGAGATGGGGCCTCTCTAGAGGAAGTGGGTCATTGGGGATGGCCTTGATAGGAGGTGAGGGTCTCTCTAGAGGAAGTAGGTCCCTGGGGCTGGGCCTTGAAGTTTTGTATTCCAAGCTCATTACCTACCTGCTCAGTTCTTCCGCTCTGTAGATGAAATAGCAGCAGCTGTCTTCCCTGCTTACTGCCATGCTTTTCCTATGGACTGTATCCTTTGTCACTGTAAGGAAAAAGAGACTTTTCCTTTCATTAAAAAATAGTAGCAAAATTCTGGGACTCCTTTGGCCAATAACTTGAGGGGAAGTATCCCACACTTGATATTGGTTTATTCTTTGATAACCTATGGTTTCTAGGAGGGGAAATTATCCTTTTATGTGGGGTAACTCCAATTAAACTTTTCTCCCCAAATTATTCCTCTTCTTCCCTTCATATCACCTGTGTCCACTATTCTCTGCTTAAACTCTTTCTCTCCTCTCCCCAAGGGCTTTTTTCTGATTTACTGGCTTCTATAAGGTATTCCAGGTTAAACCCACAGATCTAAAGATTTGAGGCTAAGTTCCATAAATGAGAGAGAACATACCTTATTTTTCTTTCTAGGTCTGGGTTACCTCACTCAGTATAATATATTCTGGTTCTGTTGGTTTACTTGCAGATTTCATGAATACATTTTTTTTTCTTTACAGGTGAGTAAAATTCCATTGTGTAAATATCCATTTTCCATTCATTTGCTGGGTAACATCTAGGCTGTTTCTATTTCTTAGTTATTGTGAATGGATCCACAATGATATGGGTGAATAGATATATCTAAACTGGCATATAGAATACTTTGGCGTGGGATAGTTGGATATCACCACTGCTTTTTGTTGCCCACAAAAACTTGATGTTAAGTTTCTATTTTTCGAAGTCACAGGGCATAGGATAAAAAATCAAACTTAAATGGACCTGGAAGCTTCTTACTTGCTGCCTAGCTTTCATGGTGCTTGAAGGTGCTATGTAGCCTACTGGAAGAGAAAAGTCATTATTAGTCTTAACCAGCTGTGAACCTTGTGAGCTATAATAATAATAACCTTAGCTTTGTGATATATTTCCATTGGTATAATAGTGGCATAGATGTTCTTGGTGTAGTTACCCGTTTTACAATGAAATTAAACCCCAATTCACAGACGGGAATGCAGAATGGGTGCTGCAAACCTGGCCAAGAACCTATGGCTGAGGAAGTCATACACCTCAGGAAAGAACAAACTGTCACTATATTGCTAAGTGGACATGGTCTCAAACTGCTTTCTAAATATTTGTCCTTATATCCATAGACAAAACTCCAATGGATATCTCTAAACCATAAAAACGTAGGAAGTACTAATCAGACTTAAAAGATTCTAAAGGAGAAAAAAAGATGAATTTGTAGCTGGAAGTTTTCCTGTGTCCTGGCCAGCCAGCAGTTGGGACAAATCTCTCCCACTCTCATCTAACACACAGAGGCTTGCATTAATTATAACTGCTTGGCTATTAGCTCAGGCTTATTACTGACTAGCTTTTACACTTAAATTAACCCATAATTCTTATTTAAGTTTAGCCACATGGCTTGGTACCTTTTCTTAGTTCTGCCTTGTCATCTTGCTTCCTCTGTGTCTGGCTGGCAACTCTTGAGTCAGCCTTCCTCTTCCCAACATTCTCCTCATATGCTTGCCCTGCCTATACTTCCTGCCTGGCTACTGGCCAATCAGCATTTTATTTATCAACCAATCAGAGCACACATATTCACAGCATAGAGAACAACATCCTACAGCATGATATGAAGTTGGGAGGGGGATGAAAGGAAGTTCTTGGAGAAGTTGGAGGTGGAGAGGTATCATAAGGATGTGATCAAAATATATAGTATACATGTATGAAATTCTCAAAGAATAGTGTAGCTAGAGTTTTTCTCTCTGCGTCCTGCCAAGCCCTGGCAGTCCCGTAGCCCACTTATAAAATAAACATACAGATGCTTATATTATTTAAACTGTTTGGCCTAATGGCTCAGGCTTCTAGCTATCTAGTTCTTACATCTTAAATTATCCCATTTCTATAAATCTACACCTTGCCACATGGCTCATATCTTACCAGTACCTTACATGTTGGTACTCATGGCAGCAGGTGGCAGCGTCTCCTCCAGACTTCCACCTCCCAGCCTCTCTTCTCTGTTTGTCCCACCTATCCTATACTTCCTGCCTGGCTACTGGCCAATCAGCGTTTTATTTATTCACAATATACAGGACATCCCACAGCACTTCCCTTTTTCTGTTTTTTTTTTTTAAAGGAAGATTTTAACTTTAACATAGTAAAATTACATATAACAAAACAGTTGTCTAACAAGAATTACAATTACAATATCTAGTTTATTTGTATTTGGCAAAATTAAAGAAGACATCCTATTTATCTTACATTTGTGAGTCTAAGGTTTCATATCTAACTTAGCTCTTATCCTAATTAAGGAAATTATAACTATCTAGCCTTCAACTACATCAAAGACCTCAGAAGGATATAATATAACCTGAGAAATGGCAGAAGGACACAGGCAACTTTCGGGACTCTTGCAGGGTAGACAGAGACAGCTGGCAGCCTGGACAGTCATCTAACGTTCCTCTTTAAAGTTGGGGCATCTGTCTTCAGCCCACAGGCCTAGAGTCTCTCAATCACTTCTCTCTGTGTCCTGTAGAATGTCTGGCAGTTTCCTCTGCGAAGCAGGAATCTGAAGGACCATTTTGCCAAGCAAAGTTCAGTGGTCACCTTCCTATGGGTCCTGCATGTTCAGTCAATACATTTTTTCAAGCAGTCCAGGCAAGAACAGTTTCTTGCCCAAAAGGCTATTTTTGCCAAGGTGAAGATAAACTCCATATGGAGTGTCTTCAATGCCCATCCTCCTCTCTGAAGTAAATCGGTGCTGCCAGGAGCAGACATGTCTCACTGTCCAGAAAGTCTAAATTTTTAAAACATTTTAAATGCCATATTCTGTAGGTCTTTGAAGTGTTTGAAGATTACCTATCTATCTGAAATATATCTATGTATACCTAGAAGATTTAACTAACAAGGCTACAAGTATGATTATCATAGATGGCTAATTATTAATCTATTTCTTAATTATCCATTACAATTTTAAATGAGCTGTACAAACATAATACCTTAAACAAGAATAGAAATATGCACAAAGTATAACAAAATTAACTTTAAATTTATATCAATAGACTAAAATCTATAGCAATGTAAAACATTTTTAAACAAGTTGTTGCTCTTTAAAAGTAGGTTCAACAATCTAACCTTTTATCCTGTCATATCTATATCCTATATATCTATATAATATCCCCTTTTCTTTTTTTAGAAAGATATTATATTTAAAATTAACCTGTTTTAAATAAAAATATTGGTTTTTCTCTGTCCCACACCAGAGGGCTCTTCTGTTATAGGACACAAGGATCTCTCAACCTTTTTTTTTTTTTTTTTGAATATGCTTGGATTTAGAGAGGGAGTGAGCCAATTCCATCCCTAAAGCCAGCTTGGTATATTTGGGAATTTGGGCATAGCTTCCTTACTACTTCCTGATGGAGGAGGGCGTTGTATCTTATGGGGACATAAAGAAAATTTTAGGATTATGGAGTAGTCTGTGAGGGTGTATCATCTGAGCCAGTTGCCTTGAAACCATTCTGGATGTTGGATCATCTGGGCCATGGTGTCATCGGAGACCTTTCAGGGGGGCTTGGCTGGTCAAACCTGATGTATCTTAATCTGGAACAAATCCATAGCCTCTGGCTTTCTGTGGAAACAAAATCAGAGCCTCCTTTCCAAAGCAACATATCCTTACATCCAAATTTTGAAGTCAAGGTACCTTTAAAATATACATTTTGGCATAACTCAACAGCTTTTGCAATCAAATGTTTTTCTTCAGTTACGAATATCAAAGAGAACATAATCCAGATTCTCTGTGTAATATTCATCTTTACATGGCTTATTTTTTATACTACCTTTACTGTCTCTTTAAAGACTTTATTTTTTTAAAACTATCTATTTCTTTATATAACTGTATATATTTCTTTTTCTCTTTCTTCCAAGCCTACGTACATTTTTACACACACTGTAAAGCATTTAAAGTCTTGTTCCATCTGAATCTGTCTTATTGTGAATCTATTGTTTTAAACTGCAGCATTACTAGGCCTGGCTAACTCAGTCGGTAGAGCATGAGACTCTTAATCTCAGGGTCATAGGTTTGAGCCCCATGTTGTGCGCCATTTGTAGCTAGAGTTTTTCTCTCTGGGTTCCGCCAAGTCGCGGCAGTCCCATAGCCCACTTATAAAATAAACATACAGATGCTTATATTATTTAAACTGTTTGGCCTAATGGCTCAGGCTTCTAGCTATCTAGTTCTTACATCTTAAATTATCCCATTTCTATAAATCTACACCTTGTCACATGGCTCATGGCTTACCAGTACCTTATATGTTGGTACTCATGGCAGCAGGTGGCAGCGTCTCCTCCAGACTTCCACCTCCCAGCCTCTCTTCTCTGTTTGTCCCACCTATCCTATATTTCCTGCCTGGCTACTGGCCAATCATCTTTTTATTTATTCACAACATACAGGACATTCCACAGCAGAATAGATTAAATAAAATTTTAAAACAAAATCAATTTCTTGTCATCTTTTACAACGAAATATTTTTGCTTAAAAAATCAGTTGGGACGTTCTAGTGGAAACATATTCTGGATCATCAGTTTATATGAAACAGAAAGAAAAAACCAATATTACCTAAGCCATGACATTCCAATGCTCACAAAACATGTTTCACAGCTAAAATTTTTTTGTAGCTACTCAAAATGTGAATTATCTTGCACTGCAATTCATGTAAAACAAGAAAAATAATCCCCTGATTTATTATGGGCCACAAAACAATTAATATGGATCCTCTAGAATTATATGTCGAAAATGCATATTTTGGTTTCTATAGCTGGCTTCCTGGGAGCATGGATGTAATTTTGATAAAATGACACATGTTTCAATACTGTTGCATTACTCTTTCACATAACATATATGCTTATTTTTCAGTAGGAAGACTCTACAGACAATGCCACTTGAGAAAATGGATAGTATCAATTTATCAAGGAGCTTTAGTTGAAATAATGAGGTTCTGATGACCAGAATTAACTTTAGTCACCACGTGAATCATCTGCCCTCGTGACCTGTTTTTGCTGTGTTGATGAACTCTAAAGAGTTTCTGAGCTTTGTGACACAGCGTATTCTCCCAACATGCAGTTGGGTCATTTCTTCTACCATTGCTGTCACTTCTATTTCATTCGCTGCTTTCCGCCTCTCTACTGTGTGTGTGTGTGTGTGTATGTGTGTGTGTGTGTGTGTGTGTGTGTGTGTGTGTGTGTGTGTATGTGTGTGTATTTTTGGGTGCATGTGTGTATGTGAGTACATGTGTGATATGTATGTACATATGTTGCTCAAACTCAATGTGCATCCAGATCTCATGAGATGACACACTGCTCCCAGGGGAAGGGCTTTTTAGTTTTTTAGTTGGGTTCTGTTCACTGCCTACTGTAGCTGCCTCATGCCCCTATTATATCCTGTCCTTTCAAAGCACATCTCAAAGGTCCTTGAGACCTTACCTATATAAATTTCATGTTTTGTTTTTGCATTTCCAAACATCTGTGTGTGTGTCATTCAGAATGTTTCAACCACATTACCTTGAGTGATAATTTGTGAAACAGAAAGTAAGAAATTTGAAGACAAGATTTGTGTTTTATTTTATTCTGTATCTCCTTTAAACCCTGTAAAACATTTACATGGAGTAAATGTTTAATAAATTTTATTTACATTCAATTATTTGAATAGTTGAGGCAGTTTGAATTCATAATTACAGTTTTGATTTCTTGTAAATCTTTGGTTCTCCTTTCAGAAATGTTTGTTTAAATTGCAAATATCAAACATTTTTTATTATTATTAAAATATTAAAACTCAAGTGATCTTATTTAAAATTAAAAAGAAAAATGCTAAGTAGTAATGAATATAAAGAAAGTTAAACTTTATAGGTAAAGAAAATCCTAAATTAGTACAATTAAATGGATAAGAGGTAGAGTAAAGGTAAGGTAGGTGTGTAATTGACCTGGGTTCTTTCACATGGCATGATGCTTGAGGTTTACTTTGTGTTCTTAGTGAAGTGGCAGCAGCCTTAGCTGGTCCCCGCCCTTGTGTAGGAAGGAGAGCTAACATTGTTAAGAAATGAGTGTGACTGAAGCTTTAGACAGAAATGAAAAACTGCCTGCTGAGCCCTTCACAATCCTTATGATCTTACCACACACTGAGCAGTGTGCTATGGTGCAGAATTGAAAGTCACATATTTTTGTCTCACAATCAGCTGAAAAATCTTGTGGGAGAAATATTGAAGTTGGTGATCACTATCAAAAAAATGAAATAAATAATTAGAGGTCTTTCATTTTTCTTTTTCTTTTCACTATCACCATTGTGGTGGCCCACAGAAGCTTCCTAGTGAGATCTTACTCAAGATCAGAGAATCTGAGCTTGCTTTACCCAACAGGGCTGCATAATGGGATGATTTGGCCAGGGGCTTATTTACCAGGTGTTTGGAAGGGTCTACACTTGGCTGTATGGTGGGTGTGCTTTGATCTTGTAAGGGGGAGGTCTTTTGCCTCTCCCCTTGGCATATTATAAAAAGCCCTTTCGAATAAAGCTCTGGGCGGCTGGGTATTGACCCAGGGCCCTCCCAAAGCTATCCTGTGTCTCTGTCCTTCTTATCGTCTCCTATCTTTCTATCTAATATTTCCTCATTCCTGTCTCTTCCACCCAAGAACCTTTCATAAGGTGGGAGTAAGTCAGAGCTGGACTCTGATAGACTCCCACACACCATAAAGTTCTTTCACTCTGTAGGCATGTTGAACCTTGGACATTGCTACACAATGTTGCTGTTTGTAGCATGAATCTTAAAAGTTCTTATTAATAAAACAAACCCGAGCCAGGTATTGGGGTAAACGCTGGAAGGTCAGAGAGACAGAATAAGCCACAGCTATCTCACCTCACCAGATCCTCAGCTGGTCTTGCTTCCTCAGACTGGAAGCCTCTCAGTCCTCATCCAAAATGGGTCTCAGCTGAACTGCTGCTAGAAGCCTGAAAGCTTAATCAGCCACATGCTTCTCCAGGCCAAAGGCTTCTCCAGGCCAAAGGCCTCTCCAGGGCAAATGCCTCTAGTTTCTGGTCCTCACGCCTTATATACCTTTCTGCTTTCTACCACCACTCCCTGGGATTAAAGGCATGGATCACCATGCTTGGGTGTATCCTTGAACACATGAATTTCTGCCTCTGGAATGCTAGGATTAAAGGCGTATGCTACCACTGCCTATCCTCATGTTTAATATTGTGGCTGTCCTGTTCTCTGACCCCAGATAAGTTTATTAGCATACACAATATTTTGGGGAACACAATACCCCCACAGCTGTTTACAAAGTTCATGGTCAAGAACTATGTGATCAAGTTACAAAAACATCAGAACAAATTTTTAGAATGTTTTAAGCTTATAGTTTTAAGTCTGTTATGTTTTGAATGCCTGACATTGTGGCAGTTGTAAGTGTTACAGTTCTGAAGGGAAAGTTATCCTGGCAGGTGGGAGCAAAGGAATACCACAAAGTCACACTGCACAACAAACCTCATACAAGAGACTTAGTGGGAAAGATACAGGAGGGTGGCTGCCTCTGCCTGGGTGAAGAGCAGCAGGGAACTGAGCAGAAGACACGGTTTATAAAAAAGGTTTCTTGTGGGGTGTGGGGGGAACTTTCCAGGGTGGCCTGGGGTTGGTGGGACTTTTTTGGCCTCATATTTGGTCAAGCTCACGGATTGGTGGCATTCTGTGGCTTGATCCTGGGACAAGCTCAAGGATTGGTTAACCGCTGTTTTGGCCCTGGCCTGAGGCTTGGGGTCAAGTCAGAGGCAGGGTGTTCTTTCTCTAACCCTTCTACCCTACAGGAGTCTAATGCCTCCATCTTGTGGCATCATTTTGTCTTCCCGCCCATCGATTCTTAGAACTTCCTCGAGTTGATGTTCCTTCATTCTCAGCTCTTTTAATTTGATCCCTACTGAAAATGTGCAATTAACTGGCTTTGTGGGTAACCCATCCATAGGTCATTGGCTGAGCTTCTTGTGGCAATAGTAAAGGAAAGCCCATCAGTCTCTGTATAAGAAAGTTTAGTTCCCACTCTGGAAGGACACTAACTGCCATCACAAAGGACTCAGGCTTCTTCAAATTCACACAGAATTGTCAACTCCAGAATATGGCCCTTGTCTAAGCTGGCTTCTGCAGTCTGGGTGGCAGAACTTAGAGGCAGAGGGATAATCATGGGATAGCTACTTCTTGAGCTCAGTTGGTTTCCACAGAGTTGTTACATCTTACTCTGGTTCATAGCATACTGTCCAGGACTTCATTGCATGCCCATACTAGGTTGCACAGCAGACTAGTTGAGTTCTTCTTTATTCTGCTGTCTATGTTTCCAGTTAAAATGGCGGGACGATAGGCTGAATGTTGGGGGTCAACTAGTGCTTCTGTTACTCCTTCCTGAAAATTCTTGCCTTAAATAAATTAGTTTTGTTAATAAATTATAATGTACTAAATGAAAATAAAATTGAGTAAAATTCACCCAAGGTCTAAGAACATTTAACAATTTAGACTCCTATTCCCCCTTACATAGTTCTTTTTTTTTTTTTTTTTAAATATGTGTTTATGTTTATCTTACGTCCAGGTGTTTCACCTGCATATTTGTAAGTTCACCGCTTGAGGGCAGTGTCTATAGAGGCCCAAAGAGAGTGTTGGATCCCCAGGGAACTGGACTTACAGATGGTTTGCAGCTGCCACATGGGGGCTGAAAAGTGAACCCCAGTCCTCTGCAAGAGCCGTGAGCCCTCTGATCTGCTGGGCCATCTCTCCAGCCCCACCTGTATGTTCATATCCAGGCATGATTTATATATTGTTAAAATTAGTAGATCGGTCACGGTTCTTTTCTCATTTGGTGCTCTAAAGTGCTTTTTTAATGTTATTACAGAATGTCATTATCTATTATTAAATATGTAGTGAATATTTTGCATATATTATTTTTCCTTACTTAGATTAATTTTCTTAACCTATCTATCCACCCCACCCAAAGGATGGCTTGGTGAAAGAATTGGGATTATTTAATGAGTTTTGAAGCACAATAAAAAATGACTTTCTAAATGAAATTAAATCATCCTTAAACCCCAATATTCCATCTACATGAATAGCAAGGCTGCCATGGTTTGAAACCAGGTGTGACGTTTTTCCTGTCAAATGTTTGCAGAAAAGTTAAGCATGGAAGCATGTACCTTAATTTTGAACATTTGATTCCAAACTCTATCTGAAATGAGAATAATTGAAGACATGAATTATCATGAAATTTAGCAAAATCTAACAAACAAATTCCACCAATATTTCCCCTTTCACATTCTCTTTCAAAATGAAAATAAAATGAATAGTTAATATTTACACAAAATATTAGTGCAATGCAAATATTTGGGCATACACAGTGAAGGAAAGGTTTATTTTAATGATTATTCTCTGACTAGTTTCCTCTCGATTAACACACACACACACAGACACGCAGACAGACACACAGAGACACACACACAAACACACACGAGTGCATGCACACATACACTCTGATCCTCTAGGTTCTAACTCTTTGCTGTGATTGTGTGGTTCAATCTATTAGAAACTCGCAGTACCTGTCCCTGCCCACACTCGGCTGGAGGAATCACAATTTCACAGTTTCGTTCCCAGCCCTGCCTTGCAGGGCTCCTGTCATAATGAGTTTCTGGCTCTGGACATGCAGGTAGAAATCCCAAACATTGGCTTCTCAATAGGGAAGCAGTGAAACATCAGAGGAAACAGCAATTAGATCAATATATAATAATAATACAACAGCTCTAGAATAGTTCCCTGTACTCATATGTATGTTACTGCAATAGTATATGTTTTTTTCCTACCCACATCATTTCTGAGCACAAATTTGTACAAGTTTAAGTTGGAGGAAGCAACTGAGAAATGAAAGTAGCATGCATTATTTATTTATTGTGTCACTGGGCTTCTTTTATTAACTAGGATAAGAGAAATTATCAAGACCAAGATTTTAATCAGCCATAACATTTATGATGCAAAACTATTTCATGAGTAAGATTTTTTATTTTAAATCTGTTAGTAAGAAATATGAAAATAAGCCACTATAAAGACTATAAGATTGAATACAGGGTAATAGGACATATTCAATGTATATTTTGTTGTATTTATCAAAAAAATATGGTCACGGGTCAAATAGAAGTGTCTAAAGCTATTTTAGCAAATTGATGTCACATGTACAGACATTCTTCCCTCTAGATGGGTGACACATGCAGATATGACATTAGACTGGTCACTGGTACTCCTTTCCCGCAGATGGGTGATGTGTGCAGATGCAATTGAGTTGAAGGCAGTAACTGGGGTCCCTGCTGTTCCTTCCTTTATTCATTTTTTGTCCCTGGGCAACTTCCTTAAGCCAGAGGAAATTGATTTTGGCACTGTTTTCCCCTGTGTAGACGGTCTCTGGATTTAACCATGCTAAAGTTGATACTATATATATATATATATATATATATATATATATATATATATATATAAAAATGTTTTGTGCTTTTTGGTAGGTATTAGCATTTCCAGTACATGAAGACATATACATGAAGACATATTCACTCAAAGGCTTCTCCATTTTGACACTTCAATTTATTATAGTTGAACTTTTTACTGTGTTGGGTGAATTCGTGATTGTTCTTTTTACCTTGTGGCTCTGGTGATAGAATGCATAGCCTTGCACATGCCAAATTTTTCACCCATAAATAATATCCTCACCACAGCCACCAGTGTTTTGGGAATAATTTTCCTTTGTGTGCCAATAGGAAGCGGACTCACACTCTAGGAACAGCTTCCTGGCTCTGACCTGATTCACTAACTCTCACTTGCTTAGTTGCCACTAGTTTCAGAAGGAGATCTCAAATCGAAAGGGCAATGGGCTATTTGTTTCATTATGATTATTGATAAGTGCTGGGAAAGTCAAAACCATGAATGCTCATTGGTACTGTACCCATGGGAAGTGGGAGAAAAAGTTACTTCAAGTTACTGTCCAGAAATGGGGCAGCATTTGATGTCCACTTAAAAGTGAAGTTCCCCAGTACTGTTTGCTCAAGAAGGGAGGTGTGTGTGTGTGTGTGTGTGTGTGTGTGTGTGTGTGTGTGTGTGTAGGTAGATAAGAGGTAGCTCAGTGCAGCGCACCTCTCTAATGTACTCAAGATCCTGGGCTTGATCCCCAGTCCTGGGAGCAAAATGGGAGACATACAGGAAGGGAGAGTTGAGATAGAGATTTTAATAATTGTTATTTTCCTATTTTTATTTATTTGAGATCTGGAAACTCAGTAAGTTGATAGTGAACCAATTATCTTGGGGACAGAAGAAAAGGAAAAAAAAATCATGGCTCTATCTTGGTATGTTAGACAGAAATCTGTAGAGATCCCTAAGCAAGAAGGTATTTGTGCTGGGTGGTGGTGGTGGTGGTGCACGTTGTTAATCCCAGCACTTGGGAGGAAGAGGCAGGAGGATCTCTGTGAGTTCGAGGCCATGCTGGGCTACAGTTCCAGGAAAGGTGCAAAGCTACACAGAGAAACCCTGTCTCGAAAAACCACAAAAAAAGAAGGTATTTACAAATGATACTGGGTGACAAAGGGAGTTTTCTCCAGTGGAGTGTAACTGGGCATGTCTACTACACTCCAGGGCAGGCCCCATGCCCAGCAGTAATTGGCCAGCACAAAATGGACTTTACTTTGCCTGTGTTTCTTACCTTTGTTTTTGTTTTGTTTTGTTTTTGTTATTAGTTTGTTCATTTTGATTTTCTTTCTTTCTTTTTTTTTTGAGAGAGAGACAGAGAGTAAAGATGGGTGGATAAAGAGGAGCAGAGGATCAGGGAAGAGTTGGGGGAGGGGAAGGAATGTCATTAAAATGTATAGTATGAAAAAATAAAATAAAATAAATAAAAAAATGTGAGGGGGGGGCTCAAAATTCTCCATCCTCTAGAACACACCATCTTCTCTTCAGTGTAAACAGAGTGGATGCCACTTCTGGGTATAGGTTGCATTACGTGACAAAAGTGGAAGACTGTGCTGACTGATTAAGGTTGCAAATCTGGTGACTTTGAGTTAATTACAAGGAACGTCACCCCGTGAGGGCCTGATCAAATCATGAGTGCCATTAAGAGATGCCTATACCTCTCTAGTATTAGACATTTAAGCAGCAGAGATGTTCAAACTGCCATTATATAGACAGGGCAAGATGTCAGGCAGCAGATGGCTTCTGGAAACAGCAATAATACATGGATGACAGCCAGACACAAAACAAGGACCTCTGTTCTACAGCTATAACATGCTAGATTCTGCCAACAACCAGCTATCTCGGCCAAAGACCCCAACTTGGACAAGCACTCAGCACTATGTAGCGCATTGATTCCACTGTTAAGACCTCCCCAAAATAACCCAGTTAGCTAAAATATGAACTCATAAAGACTCCGATAATACCTCTAAGTTTGCAATAGAAAACTGATAGATATAACTTAAAAATATCTCTTCCTTTTCTTTTTCCTCTAATGAAAAAAAACCACACATTTTTCTTTAAAGTTGACTGTCTCCTTTGGGAATATCTTGATGTACTATGTCTTCAACCTATATTGTAGCCACGACTCTAGAAACCATGTCTGGTCTTATTTAGCACAAGCCTACATCTTTGTCATGTCCTTCTTCAAGGATTTCCTCAACTGCATCAAGAAGAGTCCTTGTCTGTAAGTATCTCTTGAATTCATCATTTCTCATTCACTGAAAACTGGCCTGCCCCTACTAATACACAGGGACTTTCTTTTACGTGCTTGCCTGTGACATTTTTGCTACTAAGCACAATAGACACTATTTTGTTATTGCTCTTGGCCAGTCTGTAGTGTCAGCAATTTCTCTTTCAAACCATTTATTTTACTTTGAACACATTTTCCTCTTTTTTTTCAATGATTTCTCTTTTGTACTGAATGTTAGTAATAGTAGGCATCAACACTCACTTTCTTCTTAATATAACTCTTCTCCCTGAACAATGATATCTGTCCTCTTCATTTCATTTGCCATGAACATATGGTAATAATCAATCTAAGTCCAAATATTTTCTCTTTATTTTAAATACACATGTCCATTAGCTTAAGAATGTTTCTGTTTTGGTGGCCAATGGTCATTCTCTCATATACATAAAGATCAATTAACATCTTGCTGGGTTTGAGTTTTGTTTCATATAACCCCGATTTTGGTGGCTCTCACCATCATTTACCTATTTAGGCAGTCTGAGGAGCTTGATATCTGTATAGCTAGAGGTCTCAATAGGATGAGAACTGATAGAATATATATATATATATATATATAATGTATACAAATAGAATAAATATGTATAATAAATTCCATATATAATTTATTAGAACATACAGACTGTGGGCTGGGTAGTCCAACAATGGCTGTCTGCTGACTGAAAGACCAAGGATCTGGGACTTACTCAGTACACAAGATTGGATGTCTCAAAAGTCACAATATGGTGCTGGAAACCCACAGTATTCCCGGAGAGCTGCTGTTCTTCAGTTCACTTTGGTATGGGAAGAAGTTGGTTCGAATACCATTGAAAGAATGTCTTCACAGTAGGATAGATAAACTTGCCAGCAAGAGAGTGAAAGAAAGTACAAAAAAGCAAAAGCTTTCTTTCCCCAAATCATTTTGTTTGGGCTGCTCTCAGAAGGTTTGGCCCAGATTTACGGTGGGACTTCTAATCTCAAAAAATCAATCAATAAAGTCCCTCACAGGCATGTCCAGCTGCTTAGATTCCAGATGTAGCCAAGGTAACTAAAATTAGCCATCACAATATCTTACATTAACCTCCTGTTAGACTTGCCTTTGTCATATCACTGGCAATTTATCATTTACCAAATTCTGCTCAGTCTTAGTATTTCTGTTCACATTTAATGTTTTATTTTTCCATCTGAAGCCACTGATATTTCTCAATATTTCACGATGTCCACTAAAGTTATTTCTGTTTTGCATCCAGACAATTTGTGTCATTGCATTGTCTGAAGTAATTTTAGAATA
Source organism: Peromyscus melanophrys (assembly GCA_902168415.1). NCBI lineage: Eukaryota > Metazoa > Chordata > Mammalia > Rodentia > Cricetidae > Peromyscus > Peromyscus melanophrys. The sequence goes on along the minus strand of CABHPR010154777.1, from coordinate 26,927 downwards.
CATGTATTTGATTATATCACATTCCTGCTTGAAAATTTAATGAATCATTTTTTGTTCTGTGTATAATTCCCAACTCCAGCAGGGCACATCAACCCTGCATCTCCTTGCCCCAATGGCTGTCTCTCCTTACTTTTACAACTCCATCCTTCACTCTAGCCACGTCTCTTTTAGCACTCTACTTAAAACTAAACAAACCCTGGGATATACATCTTCTTACCACCATCTGTTCTGCCTGGAAAGCACTTCCTTCCTTCCTTCCTTCCTTCCTTCCTTCCTTCCTTCCTTCCTTCCTTCCTT
>CABHPR010154777.1:0-10025 GCA_902168415.1 Peromyscus melanophrys | reverse complement strand
TGTGTGTGTGTGTGTGTGTGTGTGTGTGTGTGTGTGTGTGTGTGTGTATGTGTAAAATCCTATACCTAAAATAATCCAGTCTGGACCATGAATAGCCTGAAAAAATTAATATGCTGAAGTATTCCGTGCACATCATTATTTATAGATTTTTACATAAAAGGATTTTCTAAGGGCTGTGTTGCAGGCTTACTCTCACTGCAGAGCAGAGCAGGGAAGTTCTTATATTCTTAACAATTAGCAAGCAGTGTGTGCTTCCTTCTGATTTACAGGAAAACTACAAGAACATTCAGAGGAAACTGCCAATGCTTCAGATTCTAGCTAAATCATATCAAATGCACTTTACAGAAAGTCTTTAGCTCTGCTGGACAGAATATTCTGTTACAGACTGTCTGTGTACCCTCCAAATGCATATGCCAAAGAACAACTTCCAATATAACTGTAGTTGAAGATAAGACCTTCATGAAAATAATTATCATTAAGGTCATACACAAAGGACCTCTTCCCATTGGTTAAGTATCCTTATAAAAAGAGATATTAGTGACTCTCTCTCTCTCTCTCTGATCCCTGAAAAGCCCCAAAATGCTCTCTACAAGTAAACAACCATATTACATCTTGACCTTGAACTATCTAGTCTTAAGAATTATAAAAATTTCTAATGTTTAAGCCAGGTCAAGATCTATGGCATTACTGTTATAGCACCCAGAACTAATATATTTACCATTTAAAGTAAAACTGTGATTGATAAAAATCTAAAAATAAAAAACCCATTATATTTAAAAAGTTTAAACTTTCAGTTAGATTTTTCTCTCTCTTTTTACTTCTATCTTTTTGGTTCTTAATTTAGCCCTTCATAGACAATAAGAGATGGAAATATTCATGGGAAATTAGACACAACAAACACAACTTGTACAAAGAAATACATTATACTTGTTCTAGGAACCCAAGCTCCTTGCAGGCCAACCAAAGAGAAACATGAAATTTAAACAGCATTCAGGCCTTTAGGGGACGACCATGTCATGTGAGTTCTCTTGTTCTCACTACGATTTATTTCAGTTTTATCTCTTGACCAAACACAACAAACGAAACGGCTTCAGGAACAGCCACCATTTCCCCGAGAACCCTTCAGAGGCAGAAGTGTTGAGTTTCTCCAAGATGAGGAATTATGTTTTCATAGCAGAAAACCCTAATTTAAGTTGGAAATATGTTGGAAAATATCATTTCCTTTGCAACCCAAACAAATTAAGAGAAAGGGAAATATCATTTAGAATTCATAGCATGTGAAATTTTGAGAGTTGTAGGAATTTGGCAAAACCTAAAATATTGCTTGGCATTTATAAGATAAGTATTTTGGGAGTCTAAATTAAACTTGTGGCTAGATATATCTGAGAATGTGTTAATTTGGCACTGTATCTGTTTCTCTCTGTAATTAATGTCCTATGAATTAAGCACTTGTTGTGTACATAGCTTACTTACTTGTCAAACCGATGGCAAACTTCGTGTGTGTGTGTGTGTGTGTGTGTTTGTGTGTGTGTGTGTGTGTGTGTGTGTGTGTCTGTGTTTCCACAATGTCACGATTTATTGAGTAAGAATAAATGCACAAGTTCTACAGTTTCATTGGCTGCAATTTACCAAGAATCCCAGTTTATCTCAGAAGCTGACTGTGGGAAAATATGGGCTCTTTTCTTTAAATCTCACTCACTATCATCAACTGTCAAATCATTTATTACACAGTACACATATGTATGAACTTAGGTTACAGAATGCCTACATTGGGATCAAAGAGGCCTCAGCAGAGTTTGGAGTTCAAAGAGGCCATACTATAGGCAGGCAGAATCCTAACAGAAATGCTAAATATTTTAAAACCATGATCAGTTCTCTGGAATGGAGCTTACTGAGTGCTTACAAAGCTAAACATAGAATAATAAAATTTACTTGTGTGGTATTTGTTACTACTGTGATGTATACCATGTCCCACTTGCAGGGCAAAAGGCAGTGCCTTGGAAGTTTAAATGCAGGAAAACCACTTTAAAAAAAACCCTCTTTCATTCTGTAGATGACATAGATTTTATTATTTTATATTATTACTTGTTGTCAGTATTATATTTCCTTTTAAGCCTCTCCTGTACAGGTTGGATGGTCCAACTTTGTTGGTGTTCCAATTTTTACGTGAGTCCTTGAAAGTAAGATGAGCTCTTCATGGATGGCAGTGTTTGTAGAAACATGGAAGTAGAAGCCGTCACTGAAGTAGTACAAATCCATCATTTGAAGCCAGAGTTAGAAACTTAAACCATTTTGCCTATGGCAATTGAACTCTATTCCTATAGAAGAATCAGAGCTATTGTCATTCCCTATTTCTCTTTTGTATGTTTAGTAAATATACTGTGGTATGAATAATATCTATTACATTACTTTCATCTCTTTTCTTCCTTAAAGAGGATGGGCAATGTGAAAGGGAATACTGAGACCTGATTTAGCTAAATGGAGGATATTGCTTGGCAATCTGATTTGGTAGTTGTTATTAGAAAGTGAAAACAATGGAAAGCAGGGAGACTAGTTCTAATATCTATTACTTAGGAAAAAATGCATCTAATTTTAGGATCTTTTTGGAGAATTACTTTGGATGTAATGATTCCTAGTAAACAGTAGAAACACTTGTCAAATGAGCAAATAAACACATATGAGCTAAATAAATATATAGAAATACACATGAAAAGTATGTTGATACTGGTAGCAATATATGCAGTACTGACTGAGTAAGTCAGGAATGGAAGATACAGAATTTACTAATCTTCTTGCCTTTCTACCATAAGAAATAGCCCAGAATCGATGGCTTATAAATGAAATAAAGGAATTTTGTCACAGTTCTAAGTGTCCAAAGCCCATGACCATGGTATCATCAGCACTGGTTTCCTGTACAGTTTTCTTCTTGACTTGCAGATCACATCTTCATACTGAATCCTCACACTCTCTCTGTGGATCCAAAAGAGAGAGAAATCTCTGCTGTGTCTTCCTCTTCCCATGGTCCTTTTGGGTTAGGAGCCTACCCATCCCATGACTTTTCGTTGCTCCCAGTCAAGGTATTCTCTCCAAACATAGATGCCTTGTGGGTTTGAACTTCAATATGTGAACCCAGAGAGGGATACAATTCAGTTCATATAAGACAAGGACACTTATAAGAACCGGCAGCTATACCCTTGGAGTAGCTCTTGTCTAGTATTCACAGATGTGTTTCTTCATATACTTCACCTTGATAATTAGTACTAAAACTATAAAAATCTCATTCAATCAAACATCTGCAGATGGAATACGAGGAATGTTAAGCTGTTCAGTGTATCAGCATTCCAGTCTTTCACATTTCTTCTATTTAAATTCCTCTATAATATTTTCCATCCAACAGTAAACGAGCTCAAACCACTGTCGCCCAGATTCAATGTTTGTAAACTAAAACTCATTTCGTAGTTTATTTGAATTCACTTGAACAGTGTTAATTCAAAGTGGAGGGCTGAATAAGCTTGGGTTTCATATTCTCAGCTGTTTAGGCAAATTTATTTATTAGCTAATTGTCTGAGGCGAAAGGTAGAGCTTAATTGAAGAGCACCTGTCAATCATGCTAGAGGCGGGCCATCTCGTAGCCCTGTTGTAGAAACCCCAAACCACGGAACATTGTTGTCTTTCTCTTTTATGTAAGTGACCCAGCAAAATTATTAGAATCTGCAGTGCCTTTGGCATAGTGTTCACAATCTTCTCTCTAATTTCAATTTTAATATCAAAGCAAATAACTCCATGCCTATAAGGGCTTGAGATGTGGAGTCTTACTGTCTTTGGCTGCTTGAATCTATGATTGTTCACAAAAAACACAGCATTCCTTAACATAAATATATTTTTATTAACAGATTATGTTAAACTCCACCACCACCACCTCTGAAAAAGAGACTACAAGCATTATATTAAAAATATGAAAATTTACTAGTAGAAACAAACTAAAAAAAAAACCCGTTGCCTTAAGTAATTTGTTTGGTTTAAAAGAAGAACTGGAAATGTTGAACCATATAGGGTTTGATTCAGATGTTCCCTTGTAAACTTACCATATTGAGTTTTAATTATAATCAATACATTTCTCAGACTAATGATTATTATTCTTCAACAAGTTGAGGTAGTCAGACTATTTCTAATATCATAATGCATGACCTGTATATGAGATTTGTGTATGTATTTTGGAAGCATATACATTTTGGGGTTCATGAGAAAAGCAGCAAGTTTGAGATCATGACATGAGAAAAGGACACAAGCTCTTTCGCACTGTAATGAAAGTAATTTCTTTCATTTGTCTTTTTTCCTTCCTGTCTTTCTTTTATTTCTCCCACTAACTGTGATAAAAAAAAATGTTGTCTGTTTTCCCCCATTTGCTCACGTGACTCTCCACCAAGCATCTAAAGTGAACATATTTCCCTGAACATTTCTCAAGTCATTTATTTCTAAAAGTGCATGCCGCATCTCTTTCTCCCGCACACATAGAAGGAAGACACAGGAATAGCTCCAGACTTACTTGGTGCTATTTTCAAGCAAATTTTAAATAATTGCAGTAAGTAGACTTATGATTTATAACTCAATAATATGCACCTTATTTTCTTCTGCTATTTTGAAAAGGGGGCTGATGGTAACTAAACACCACACCCCACAGTTCCCTGATACATATAAATATTTCCTCTGTATTTAGTCTTCTCCCTCATGTCACACTTTGTATTCATTAAAACCCGAGTTACGATTGGTTTTGAAAGGCTGTCTGAATAATCGTTTTGGAAATAAAAAATTATAGGTAGGCATTATTTGAAAGTGGAAAAATTTGAAACCAGGGAAAAGTTATACTGCTCCTCCTTTCAATTTTTAAAAAATCCTCATTTTTAAAACTTATTTTGTCATAGTTTGGTGGTTTCTCAGATGAACATGGGAACACACATAGTTTTAGAGGTGATGTTGCCTTTTATATTATTATTCCCTTTAAATCATACAGAGTAGCCTTTGGTCAACATCCTACTTTCCTCGCTGTCTTTGCTCTGTGATTTCAGTTACAGGGACAGGCCAGGGGCTGCAGCTTTTAAGTTCCTAGAAAGACTGGATTCATGAAGCATGTGTCCTAGAACCACCCAGGTTATAGGAATATGGTCTAATTTCCACCAAGTGCTCTATTAATTCTGCTTGAGCATGCTGTATTGGTTGCAGCGAAAGGCTAGTTGTATTTTGTGATGCAGAAAACTAAGACAAAAACGTTAGAATGGTAGGATTGTCATGCCTACAAAGATCTGAAATAAGTATGTACTTCAAAATTGTTCAATCAACGTTTTATTGGAAGCCATCTGATGTGATTTAGTCATCAAGATCCTTGGAGCAAATACAGGGAAGAAATTTAGCTAGGTGAAAGTAAAGATTGATGGGAAAGAAAATGGTTCAATTTATAAAAGAAAGAGGTGTATATGTTAGACACTGGATATGGAGGCTCAAGCTAACATGATTGCGTCTTGTTGGACCTAATGTCTATGTGTAGAGGTTCCTGTCTTTTAGATTCCCTCACGTGGAAATATTTCTCTAGATTGAAGATGAAAGGGGAATTTTCATCAAAGTTTCCATTTAGAAATATCCTAGTTAAAGTCTCTTATTAAGACAATTTCAGCCATGCACCTAATTCTGAAAGAATCCCTGGGCCAGAAGAATGAGCAACCGGTATCAGCTGCTTGTGGATGAGACAGGCAGGCCTTCGTAATTGGTAGTTCAAGTGAGACACAAGGTTCTAGTCACGGTGGTGGTGGTGGTGGTGGTAATAGCAAATATCCAGAAAACTCCCATATCTGTAGTAACTACATATCTCATAAATTTATAAGTTAAAAAGACTCATATATTGTATCTAGTTGTTGTGTCTATGTTCATACACCCTGGTTCCCTTTTCTAGATAAGTATCAATCAAAACTAAATCCAGATCCCAATCTGGACTCTGGGCAGATTCTCAAGTCAGACTGTCCTTTGTTATGATCCAGCTGACTTATGTGTTGATGAGGAACTGAAAACCCCCAGGCATTTCCTTTCAGGTAGTAAAGTGGACCTTCTCACAGTGGGCCAACGAGCATTTTTATCGATGATGTTTTTTTCTTTCCTAGGTGGTCCTAAGCACCGTAGGCTATTCTACAGTACTCATAGGCTATTCTGCAGGACTCTTAGGCTATTCGGCAGGACTCCTGGGCTCTGGCCACTAGATGTCAGCAGCACCTTCCCAACTGTCTGCCAACTGAAAAACTGTCTCCATCATGGCAGATGGCCCTTGAGCCATGTGGTCATCTGCCAAGGTGTGAAGGGCCACTGAGATAAGGAAGGAAAGGTGTGAAGTAAAACAGAGTTATCAAGATACAGTGCCCCTCCATTCTCACTGGAGTGAGCTGCTGCAGCTCTTTGGATTTGGATTTTGACATTAGCATGTAGAAGTTTTATAGCAGTGGGTAATATGCTCCTGACATCTCATTTTCTACAAATCAGCATGGTGACAGGGACAAACCATGGAGTGGATGGTTCCATGAGCCCTTAGCATAGTGACTTACATAATAAATGGATTTTCCACTAATGTTATTACTGCTTTGGGGCCAGGAAGAAACATTAATGCACTTCTACACATTGGCTTACTTTCCCTATAGCAGAATGAGTGTCTTGGTCAGATATTTTGATGTCCTGTTTCTAACCATGGTAAAAATGGATTTTTCTGAAATTTTTTATAGCTATTACTCAAGAGGTATCAATGGGGTGTTATCAACTGAAGGCTACCCTACATATGGAGAACGGTTTGTCATAATCACGTGGCTTGTTTGCAGTTACACAATCATTAACTATTATTACTGAGCATGAGGGTAGTCTTTCAATACACTCTTCCTTCCATCCATCCATTCTTCTTTTCTTCCTCCCCGCCTGCTCTTTTCTTCCCTTTTGTCCTTTGTTCCTATTTTCATCATTATCTTCCTCTTCCCTTTTCTCTTTTTCTATTTTCCCTCCTTCCCACTCTACATACAATTGCCTGTAAATTTCAGGATAGAAATTAGTTAGCAATAAATAACACTAGAATCCATCAGCCAGGATCTTTGTATATAGATACCTCTTTAGCAGTTCCTCTATAATAGCAACAGGTCCCACATTTTCTCTTTCTGTGAAGTCTGAGCTCGATATCTTTGGCCTGAATCAGTGCATAGAGCAGAACTAAGCAATGGGCTAGAGTGGTCAGGCAGACCTTCTCTGATGCCCAGGACCTGAACTTCCTTTGATCGTCAGTGACTCAAGCAAGTAACAGTAGAAAGAAGGAGGAGGGAACTTATTCAATGTGGCCATACTGGAAAGGGGGATGAAGAGATCCTGTTGTTCCCCCAAGTAAATCTTATTGGTTGTGGTATGAAGTTGAGGTTGGACTAAAAGTGAGGAAATTTGCATAATGAAGCAGCCCTGGTCAAGGTGTGGTCTTGCCCATTTTTGAGGTACTGTTTCAGCTCCAGTACCTCAGGCAAGGCGGTCTAATAAATTGTAAATCTTTTTCCAGAAGGGAAGGTCTAGACTCTATGTAGAATGAGGCTTCAGCCTTTTCCTTCACCCAGTGTGAGATTCCAGGAGAAGTTCCAGTGCCTTATTTCAACAGGAGAGAGGCACTAGTGTCAGACCTATAAAGATAGTAAATTGCTCAGCACACACAAAGCCATGAGGCCAATTTCCAGTACTATTACATAAAACAAAAAGACAGAAAAGGCTAGTTATTTTAATTTTTATATGAACTAATGCTATGGTAGAATTCAGATAAATACCTTTCTTCCCCCAGTCCCTTTCCCCCTCCCTCTCCCCTTTTTCCTTCCTTCCTTCCTCCCTCCCTCCCTCCCTCCCTCCCTCCCTCCCTCCCTTACTCCCTCCCTTCCTTCCTTCTTCTACTCTCTTTCTTTCTTTCAAGGTATCTTTTGATCTGACAGTAGTCATTTGTTGCTATCTCTGTGTATGACCTGACATCCTTGTGATTATTAGATAAGTCCTTTTGGAATTTATTTACAGACTTCTAGCTTGCATAACATTGACACCTATAGAAGAGATTTCCTCACATTTTTATAACCCCCTACCCGATGTACCCACTCATTAATGTACATGAAAAATAAGTTGATTTGTGACATTGTCCTTTTACTATAAAATAGTATTAAACTGTAGCCACATAAAATTTGGGGTGAGCTTAAACTGTATTCTCAGACATGGTCACTCATTTGGGTTGATAATAGGAGATGAGAAATGTGTTTTTGATCTCACACTTCATTCATTCATTATTTCCTTTTTAATGTCTTTATTTTTCTCTACATTCTTTACAGGGGACTTTCAGTATGTATCTCCATCGGCCTAAAACTGACTATTCTCCTGCTTCAGCTCTTTCAGTCCTAGCGCTATTGAATGGTACCACTGGAGTTTCCCAGCTTAAATGCTGCCTCTTGCGTTATATCTTTCTTGAAAAAATATCTGCTGATGATTTCATGTCTTCTTTGCTCGGTAATGCCCTGACTAGCTTTACAGTTAATTGATAATGGAGTTACCTCCTCTCTCTTTGTGCATGCTCTATTAACATTGGAAATAAAGAATCTTCCTTTTGTAAGAATCACGTTGTTTTCCACAATAAAATCATCTTTTAATATTGAGAAATACAATACAATTTCAGAAAGGCTAACAAAAGATTTAGTGAGAGGAACAAAAATATTTGTAGTTCATGGTACTGTGCAGCAACTAAAATTCTCATTCAGGAATTTGCACAGTGGCAAATTCTGGTGGGTGGATAGAGTGGCCTTGTAGTTTGAGAATGCTATATACTTAGTGATCTAGACTTGCAAATGATAAAGATATTCACTGTGGGGATATTGTGTTCCCCAAAATATTGTGTATGCTAATAAACTTATCTGGGGTCAGAGAACAGGACAGCCACAATATGAAACAGAGGTTAGGCAGTGGTAGCATACGCCTTTAATCCTAGCATTCCAGAGACAGAAATCCCTCTGGATCTCTGTGAGTTCAAGGCCACATTGGAAACGGCCAGGCACGGTGATACACACCTTTAATCCCAGAAAGCCACACCTTTAATCCCAGGGAGTGGTGGTAGAAAGCAGAAAGGTATATAAAGCGTGAGGACCAGAAACTAGAGGCATTTGCCCTGGAGAGGCCTTTGGCCTGGAGAAGCCTTTGGCCTGGAGAAGCATGTGGCTGGTTAAGCATTCAGGCTTCTAGCAGCAGTTCAGCTGAGACCTATTCTGGATGAGGGCTCGGGGCATCCAGTCTGAGGAAACAAGACCAGCTGAGGATCCGGCTAGGTGAGATAGCTGTGGCTTATTCTGTCTCTCTGACCTTCCAGTGTTCACCCCAATAACTGGCTCCGGGTTTGATTTTATTAATAAGAACTTTTAAGACTCATGCTACAATTCACTGACGACAGATATTATTATCTAGCTCTTATTTCTCCTTTATTCTTGATAGGTGATTGTTTAGGTCTTAATTATGCATGTATCTTAGTGTATTCATATTAAAATTGTGTTTGATCTCTGAAAGGCTCAGGCTCTAGCCCAGATGAATTGACTCTGCTTTTCTGAAGGTGGCATCTAGACCACAAAGGTGTAGCTGTGTTAAGCTCCAAAGGTAGTCATAATATAGGCAGGAAGACTTCCTATCTCTCTTCATGTCATATGGAGTATTGTAGCTAGAGTTTTCCTGCCTGGCCCATGGTCAGGACAAATCTCTGTCACCCGCCAGTCCCACAGCCGCTCAGACCCAACCAAGTAAACACAGAGACTTATATTGCTTACAAACTGTATGGCCGTGGCAGGCTTCTTGCTAACTGTCCTTATATCTTAAATTAATCCATTTCTATAAATCTATACCTTGCCACATGGCTTGTGGCTTACCAGCATCTTCACATGCTGTTTGTCATGGTGGTGGCTGGCAGTGTCTCCTCAGCTTTCCACTTCCCAGAATTCTCTCCTCCTTGTCCC
>CABHPR010154776.1:0-57317 GCA_902168415.1 Peromyscus melanophrys | reverse complement strand
ACAGCGAGAAGCGAACCGGCCCCACGGCCACCGCAGGTAAAGCCACCTTTGCCTCCCATCGGGGTGAGGTGCAGGGCCTTTTCTCCCTCGGGGCTTGCTAGGCCTCTCAGCCTGCAGCTTGCGTCCTAACGTTGCTTCTTCCCCAGGCATCACACCCCCACCCCCACCCCCCCCGCATCTTCCTATCTTGACCATCCCCACCTCGGAGGGTGCCCCGGATAGCTCCTTTGCTCAAGTGCATGTACTTCAACTCCATTTGGGGGATCTAGTTGCCTGAAGTCTCCCGCCCGTGCCTGTGCCTGCCTCTGCCGTATGGGCCTTACTGGCACCAACCCCGGCAGTAAGAGCAGGTAATGTACCCGACCCCCCTTCCTACCCCCACTTCCAGTAGCGTTTTCCTCTCCATCAATTCTACTTCCTTCCCTTTCCCCGTATGAGTAACATTAATTTCTATAGTTTCCCTCTTGGCCTCTGAAAAATACATGCTTTTAGGTTTCATGGTTGGCTATTTAGCTTTCCCTGTTTTTAACGAAGTGCTCTCTGTTACCAGCCATATTTGCCCCCAAATGTCTACACCCTTAAAATTTTGGGTATTTTTTTTTCCTACAGTGATTAGAAAACAGAAACAGAGTTGCCACTCATTTGACAGAATGGTGAAGACAGAGAATATGGCCTAGGCTCGCGATTTATTTCAGGAAGCCTGAGTGGCTCCAAGTTATTAGCTTCATTTCTTGTGTTCTGTGTCCTTCCATCCTTATTCTCTGACCCCCATCTTGTGATTTCTTTCACTTTGGATGTCTATTTCTCGTTTATCTTTAAGGTTTGAGACTTTCTGGTCTCACACATGTTTCTATAACATAGTTTCTTAGTGCTCCCTTACTATAAATTATATTGGGCTTTTTGTTTTGTTTCTTTTTTAACTTTCATAATTATTTTATTTTCAAGGTATTTCTTGTTTAAATTAAACTTCCCTTATCCATCCTGTGTCTTAATATCTGGAGTTCATGCCTGTCTCTAGCTCATCCTCCTGAAAATGATACAATTTCCAACAAGGCTTATACTTTGAAGTAAAAGTTTATTTTCGCCGGGCAGTAGTGGCGCATGCCTTTAATCCCAGCACTTGGGAGGCAGAGCCAGGCGGATCTCTGTGAGTTCGAGGCCAGCCTGGTCTACAGAGTGAGATCCAGGACAGGCACCAAAACAACAGAGAGAAACCCTGTCTCAAACAAAACAAAAAAGTTTATTTTCTGAATCTTTGAGCATAGAGGTTAGGTGGGCATGAGCAGTGCTCTCTAAAACTGTACTACAGAAAAAGGATCAGTATTGCTCAATGTGTTCATTGTCCTTTAAGGATGTATAGTATAGAGAAATCTATAAATGGAGAATCCATGTCTGTAGTTCAGTTTGTATAACTTCATCTTTTAGATGATGAAATGATGTCTATTGTAGTGTTTCTCTTTCAATGTAAACGATAAACTATGATAAATGCCCTTTGGAAGTAATGTGAGAACTCTTACCCCAGCCCAGAGATACTAGTAACTTTTTTCATGCTGTTTTCTTTCTACTGACATCAGCTCCCTGGCCCATTGTTTTTCACTGGCACTTGTACTAACAGTAATAGAAGTGTAAAACTACAAATACAGAACCGTAATGCTGGTGCACATTTAAAAACTACACTTCCCACCCCATCCTAAGCCATAAGCCTTTTCTCAGTGTACATACCTTCCACCCGTTTGCAGTCATGAAGACTTTGGGGTAGATGAATACAGTAGAATTAAATCTATTTAATAAGACACACAAGTAATAGAAATGGGCAAGGTTGAGGCAAAACACGAGGATTGGAGAGTTGGAGCACTGAGACCCCTGAAGTACAGGAACTGTGTCGGAAGTGGTGAGGCTGTAGAATACCAATTTGGATTGACTTCTGGGGAGAAGGGGACTCTGAGAAGACAACAGATGATACTTTTCTGGCAGTATCTGTTTTATTTAGAGCTTGTAGATAGGTGGCCTTGAATTTCAACTACACTTGTGTTTTGTTTTGTTTTTTCTTCTCCACTTTCAACCCCCAGGATTTGTGTCATGAGTCTGTATATTTATTTTGATTATGGAAAGTGATTAAGTACAGCCACTAAATCCTGACTTTCCTTTAGTGTATATGCATGTGCTTCTCTTTGGGGCAGTGGTAGGTCAAGACTGCATTTTCACTCTTAGTAAGACAAAAGTCTGATATTACTTTATTATCTAGATAGTTGCTTTACCTTAAATCCTGCAGACCATCCATTCATTTGTTTTACCAGGGTTTGAGCTATAGACAAAGAATTGATGAAACGCCTAAGCTGGTAAACTAAGCTGTATATTGATGCAGGGAGGATGGTTCACGGCAGTAAAGGAGTGGAGCAATGAAGAAAGGTAGAGGTTGGGGAGGTTTGAACCTGTAAAAATCCAGGAGGTTTAAATCGGAAGTCAGAGAATCTGGAGCTAAGGTTAAAACCTCACAGAAGGGCAATTGACTACAGGTTAGGGATTGAGAAGTAATAATACTCTATATTGTGGGATCAAGTCAGTTGCAAGGGTTCGATGGAGGCAGGGTTATTTTTGAGACAGTCTTGCTATGTAGCCTTGGCTGGCCTGATACTCCCTCTGTAGTTCAGGCTGTCCTCAAACTCATAACAGTCCTTCTGCCTCAGCCTCTCAAATTCTGGGGCTGCAGTGTGAGCCACCACATCTGGGAAGGCTTTTGAGTTATTGAACCCAGATTGACAAGTAGAAAGCAGAAATGTGGTCAAAGAGCCAGGTAAGAGCTCATGCCTACAATCTGAGCACTCAGAAAGCTGAGGCAGGTGGATTGTTGCAAATTTGTGGCCACTCTGGGCTACAAAGACCCTGTTTAAAAAAAAAAAAAAGTAAGACTGGACGAGGTGGTACACCTAGTGGTTCACACCTTTAAACCCAGCACTGATAGGCAGAGGCAGACAGATGTTTGAGTTTGCAGTCAGCCAGGGCTACACAGAGAAACCCTGTCTACAAAGAAACAAAAAGTAACTATCTCAAGGAAGGCTACACCTGGTTTTCTAGTGTGCCTGACTGTCGTCTTGGGCTACACAGAGAAACCCTGTCTACAAAGAAACAAAAAGTAACTATCTCAAGGAAGCCCACACCTGGTTTTCTAGTGTGCCTGACTGTATCTTTTTGTCTTAACTCTCATGCTTCAGCCCACACCAATACATCTGTATTTGGCCAAAAAGAAATTTGGGAAGCAAGGACCAAGAGATAATGCACTGATTTTTAAAGATTAATAATTGAGTCACATGTTGTGAACTTTTTCAGGGGGAAAAAAGCTTAGTTACTGTTTCTCATTAAAATGTAACATCTTTGGTTCAGTCTGGTAGTGCAGACCTGTAAACACAGGTCCTTTGAAGGCTGGTATAGGAAGACCACAAGTGCAGAGCCTGCTCAGTCTACAGAATAATTTCAAGGCCAGACTATGCAACTTAGTGAGACACTGTCTAAATAAAAGGTAAATTGAGGGGCTGCAGAGATGGCTGCATGGGTAAGAGCTCTTCCAGGGGACCCGGGTTTATTTCCCAGCTCCCACGTGGGGGCTCACAACTGTTGGTAACTCCAGTTCCAGAAGACCTGATGCCCCTTTCTGACCTCTGCAGGCAGCACAGGCATGCATGTGGTGCAATGGCATACATACAAAAATTTTAAAGATATGTATATATGTATGTGTGTGTGTGTGTGTGTGTGTGTGTGTGTGTGTGTGTGTATTTTTTTCGAGACACGTTTTCTCCATGTAGTTTTGGTGTCTATCCTGGATCTCACTCTGTAGACCAGGCTGGCCTTGAACTCAAAGAGATCCGCCTGGCTCTGTCTCCCGAGTGCTGGGATTAAAGGTACACACCACCGCCACCTGGCTAGAAATATATATTTTTGAGACAAGTCTCTCTATGTAGCCTTGACTGTTGTGGAATTTGCTATGTAGACCAGGCTGGCCTTGAAATTACAAATATCCCCCTGCCTCTGCTTCTCAAGTGCTGGAATTAAAAGTATGCCACCATGCTGGGCCCAAAATATAAATTTAAATTTAAAAAATAGAAAAGGTAAAATTAACTCTGTGGTGATGTTCTTGCTTGGCATCCTCAAAGCCCTAGGTTTTGAGTATTTTAGTACTACAAGGTGAAAAAAGAAATTTCTGGACAGAGTGACACATGCTTATAATCTTAGTCTTTCAGAGTCTGATGCAGAGGATTGCCAAACCAGTTTAGACAATATGGAAAACTATCTTTTTTTGTTGTTGTTGTTTTGTTTTTTTTTTTTTTTTTTTTTTTTTTTGGTTTTTCGAGACAGGGTTTCTCTGTGTACCTTTGCGCCTTTCCTGGAGCTCACTTGGTAGCCCAGGCTGGCCTCGAACTCACAGAGATCCGCCTGGCTCTGCCTCCCAAGTGCTGGGATTAAAGGCGAGCACCACCACCGCCCGGCGGAAAACTATCTTATAAATACATTTTTAAAGATCTTTGCTTGAGTTTTACTCCTTATTCAGTGCAGTGGGACTAGAATGAATAAATAAGAAGGTATTATGAAGTATATACATCTATGAATTATTGTCAGCTTAAACTTGTAGTTAGTATAAATTTTCACTGTAGTGGTGTTTATGCTGGGACTGCAGGCATGAACTACCACACTGTCCTTGCTGTTGCTTTTGAATGATATTTAGGTACAGATGTTTAGTATAACTTCTCTGACTGTAAGTAGAAGATGAAAGATCATAGGTGGCAAAGTGGGGCATACTAGTTAAAAAGAGTTGATGAGACTTAAGGAAATACATAAACTTATTGAATAGATAGATTTTTCATTAAATCAAAAAATATGCTTAACTGTGCTGACTGCCATTTTGAGTAATTTGTGGGCAAATATTAGAAGTTGGAATAAGCTGCTGGAATAGTTTGGCCCAAAATAGGAATTGATACACATCTTGAGACTTGAAAAGTATACAGTTATTGAAGCCAGAAGGAGATCCTGACCTACATTATATTGTTTTCTAAGGATGACTAGAAGCCGAGCCCACTGGTAGCACATACCTGTTATCCCAACACTTGGGAGGGTTGTGAGTTTGAGGTAATTCTGGGATAACCCCTGTTACATACTGAGACCTTATCTCAAAAACAAAAAACAAGAGCACCTCAGCCCCCACCCCCAATGCACATGACCATGCTCACACATGCACACAGAACTTGAACATCCTATGAGAAAGTCCTTTTTTGTCAGATCTACATTATATTTCTGACAGATATCTTACTTGATGTCTTCAGATAGCTATCAAGTAAGGCTTTCCTGGATTGCCATGACATTATATACTCTTTTAAAATGTTTTATAAGGTTTATTATTATTATGGATGTGTATATGTGGATGTGCATGCTGTGGTGGATGTGTGGAGGTCAGAGGATAACTTTGTGGGATCAGTTCTTTTCCTCTACTTTTCCATGGGTTTGGGGATTGAATGCACTCAGGTCACTAGGCCTGTGTAGCAAGCACCATCATCCATTGAGCCATCTCACTAGCCCAAGAACAAACATCTTTTTCGTGTGTGTGTGTGTGTGTGTGTGTGTGTGTGTGTGTGTGTGTGTGTGTGTATTTCATTTATTTTCTGTGTGTGGGTATTTTTGTGTGCATGTATGTCTGTGTACCATGTGCAGGCCTCATGCCCACAAAGGCCAGAAGAGGACATTGGATACCCTGGGGCTGGAGTTAGGGATGATTGTGAGCCTCCATGTGGCTGCTGAGAACCTTGGTCCTCTGGAAAAGCAGTCAGTGCTTTGAGCTGCTGAGCCATCTCTCTTTTTCTCCTCTTTTTAATTTACTTGCACTGTGTGGTTGTTTAATTTCCTTTGTTTCATCCTAACATTTTATGAACTTAAAGCCATAGATGTGGGTTTTATCAACATATCATTTATGAGACATTTTTCAGGATAGGAGGCTTTCGAACTGTCTTATGTTAGCATCAAGGAATACATTGTGATTTCTGTAAAGACTGAATAGCTCATTCCAGTAATGTGAGCAAGTATTATCTTTAACTGTTCATTGGATGGCTTCTGTGTGTGCTGTCCTGCAGATTTCTTGAGGATCCACAGGGAAGTAAGGCAGTTCCCACCATCAAGGATTTCTCAGGAGCTGGGTCATAGTACATTGTTCTGGAGATTAAACCCTGAATAAGATCCATAATTGTTCACTTTTATGCACTTACGACAATTTTCTCGGACATATTAGACAAGCATCCTGAGATGCTGGTAGTTTCTATAACTTGCACAAAGGAATGGTTTGGGCCTTCACAGGATATGGATAAGAAACTAAAATCATGCATGCCTCAATAAGATATAATGCTGTGGGTAGTTAAAGCAAATAGACATCAAGTCATCACAAATTGCTGGGTTAAAGAGCCTTAGTTTGGGTAGTATCTTTGCTGGAATGGATGTGTGGAGTGGGGTAAAGGACTGGAGGAAGCTATGTTCCATGTATATGCTACAGTATTATAGGCACAAGGACTCATCCAGTGAGCTGTGCCATGTGGGAATATAGGATATGGATAGGTAATGGTAGGAGGGAAAAGTTGGGCATATAAGTTAGAAATGAAATGCTAAGTCACTTACAAAGAAAATTTTTTGTTGTTTTGTTTTGGTTTTTTGAGACAAGGTTTCTCTGTGTAACAGTCCTGGCTGTCCTAGAACTCGCTTTGTGGACCAGGCTTGCCTTGAACTCACAGAGATCCACCTGCCTCTGCCTCCTGAGTGCTGGGATTAAAGGCATGTACCACCACATCCAGCAAATGTTTTTGATCTTAAATATAAGAAAGGCATTTAAGAAGACATCACAAAATGCTGTATATGATTGCTTATTGGAATATTGGTGGAGAAACTACACTGGACTCAGTTCACATTGTGTTAGGAGCTTGGTTACAGGTGGCTTACTTTTGCCAGTCATAGGTAGAAGTATCTGGAATGAAAGATTTATAACAATGTATCCAGAAACTTTAATCTACCTTTATAGATGTTCTTGCTACATTTTAGAGTTGTGCCAATTTAACAGTAAGTGAATATAAATTTCCTTATCATTATCTTAAAAAGCTAATTGTATAAAGAAATGGACAGAAACAAGCTTAATGTTTTTTGGGGTATTATTTGTTTGTTTTTGTTTCTTTGGCTTTTGGAGACAGGGTCTCACTGTGTAACTCTGGCTAGCTGGCCTGCAACTCATAGAGACCCTTCTGCCTCTGCCTCCCAAGTTCGGGGATCAAAGTATGTATCACCACACCCAACAAGCTGGATGTTCTTGATAGAAACTTCAAGGTGTGGAGATATAAGAGCCTAAAGGGTTTTATTTCTTCTTAATTTTTAGTTTTGAGACAGAAATGTGGGTATTCTTTTTACCATGTGTCCATCTACAAAGTTCCTCATATTGTCCTCTTATTATTTTAATGGAAATGGATATTAAGATGGTACCTTAGAACTTTTCATTGAAATCACCAACTTTGCTAATTTTTGTTTATATTTATATTCCATCACAGGAGTTCCATCTTTTCCTCTGAAGACTTGACTATCTTGCTCCATGAAGGTCAGGACAATCTGACATGCACTTGTTTCTTGTCTCTTCACTTGAAGAATAGTTTTCGTCCACTGTGTACGTTATTTTCTTAATAGGGAAGGGGAGGGGAGAACTATTTCCCCCCCTCCCCTTCCCTCCCCAGACCTTCAACAAATACCCTTCATTACTTTACCAAGATGGCAGACCCCATCATGGATCTGTTTGATGACCCAAATTTATTTGGCCTGGACTCTCTGACTGATGACAGCTTTAATCAGGTCACTCAAGACCCCATTGAAGAAGCACTTGGACTGCCAAGCTCTCTGGACTCCTTGGATCAGATGAACCAAGATGGTGGAGGTGGTGATGTGGGAAATTCATCAGCAAGTGACCTGGTTCCCCCACCAGAGGAAACAGCTCCCCCTGAACTTCCCAAAGAATCCACAGCTCCAGCTCCAGAATCCTTAACCTTGCATGATTATACCACTCAGCCCGCCAGCCAGGAGCAGCCAGCCCAACCTGTCTTACAGACATCAACGCCAACATCGGGACTCTTGCAGGTCTCCAAGAGCCAAGAGATCCTGAGCCAAGGGAATCCTTTCATGGGTGTCTCTGCCACAGCTGTCTCTCCCAGTAATCCTGGTGGACAACCATCTCAGTCAGCCCCGAAGATTGTTATCCTTAAAGCCCCACCAAACTCCTCAGTCACAGGTGCCCATGTGGCACAAATTCAGGCACAAGGTATCACCAGTACAGCCCAGCCCCTGGTGGCTGGCACAGCCAATGGTGGGAAAGTCACTTTCACCAAAGTGCTAACTGGTACCCCCCTTCGACCAGGTGTTTCCATTGTCTCTGGTAATACAGTGTTGGCAACCAAGGTCCCTGGGAACCAGGCTGCTGTTCAGCGCATTGTCCAGCCGAGCCGACCAGTGAAGCAGCTAGTCCTCCAGCCAGTTAAGGGTTCAGCTCCTGCTGGAAACCCTGGGGCTACGGGGCCCCCACTGAAGCCTGCGGTTACACTGACTTCTACACCTACTCAGGTGACTTGAGTGAAAGGGGGAGATGGATTGTGGTTTCATAGAGGACTTAGGAACAATGAGGGTGGAGGGAGAGAGAACACAGGAATATAAGAACTGTTAATAGGAAAGTCTGTTTAGCTCTATCTTGTAGCCTGTGCACTTTTTCAGAACAAAGTCTCTCTAACTGGGGCTAGTCCCAAGCTCATGGCATTCTTCCTGCTTTGGTCTCCAAGTGTTGGGATTACAGGCACTAACCACCATGCATGACTGCCTTTTTTTTGGCTTGGAACTTACTCTGTAGACCAGGCTGGTCTTGAACTCAGTGATCTACCTGCCTTCCAAGTGCTGGGATTAAAGGTGTGTGCCACTACTGCCTAGCTATCTTTGCTTTTCAGCATGAGCTTTGACAGCTCTTACCACATGCTGCAATGTACCTACCTGGTGCTGAATACAGTGAACAGTCTCTGTCCTTCCAGAGCTCAGTCTGCAGGAAAATATGGACAATTAAACAAAAATTCACAGTAAATGTATGCTGTAAGTTGTCATTGAATATAGAGGGTGTTCTGGGAACATATTTGCAAGACTTGTTGAGTGCTCCTTTTATCGATCTGTTTATTTGTTGAGACAGATTCTTGCTGTATAGCCCAGGCTGGCCTCAAACCTAAGATCAACTTTGCTCCACCTTCTTACTGCTGGGATTAGAGGTGTGTGCCATCACACCAGTTTGGGGATTTTTTGTTTGTTTTTGAGAGGTTCTTACTATGTAGTCCATCCAGGCTGTCCTCAGACTTGAAGTCCTCCGCCTCAGCTTCCTGATGCTGGGGTTACACACAGGTGCCACTGCACCTGCCTCTCCTGTTGTCACTCCTACTTCTGTCCTCTTCCTCCTTTTTATCATACAAAGGCAGAGCTCTGAAGAAAGGACCAGCAATGTTGGGAGCACTGGGAGGCATTCAAGCTAATGGAACAGCTGTGGAGGCATGGTTCATTTTACACTTAAGAATTTTTCTCCTAATTTCTAAACATTAAATGCCTGCCTTAGAAGATAGCTGTTAAAAGGGGTGTGTGTGTGTGTGTGTGTGTGTGTGTGTGTGTGTGTGTGTGTGTGATAGGCTTGATACCCACTAGGTAAGGTGTTACAGAAAAGATGCTCTAGAGACATACTGGAGAGTAAACAAAAATAGATTCTCAGCCGGGCGTTGGTGGTGCACGCCTTTAATCCCAGCACTCAGGAGGCAGAGGCAGGCGGATCTCTGTGAGTTCGAGGCCAGCCTGGGCTACCAAGTGAGCGCCAGGAAAAGCGCAAAATTACACAGAGAAAACCCCTCTCGAAAAAAAAAAAAAAAAAAAAAAAAAAAAAAGGATTCTCTTCTGACATTTAGTTTTATGAGTCTCAAATGAAGAAAGCTGGTGTAAATATTTCTGTATATAATGTTCTTTAATGTCTCTCTTCTGTGATTTCCTTTTTCCATTGTAGGGTGAATCGAAACGCATCACCTTGGTCCTCCAACAGCCACAATCCGGAGGTCCCCAAGGACATCGGCATGTTGTGTTAGGGAGTCTACCAGGCAAGATAGTGTTACAGGGCAACCAGCTGGCAGCCTTGACTCAAGCCAAGAATGCCCAGGGGCAGCCTGCCAAAGTAGTAACCATTCAGCTGCAGGTGCAACAGCCACAGCAGAAAATCCAGATTGTACCACAGCCTCCGTCATCACAGCCACAACCACAGCCGCCCCCCGCAGCCCAGCCATTGACACTTTCCTCTGTACAGCAGGCTCAGATCATGGGACCAGGACAAAGCCCAGGACAAAGACTCTCAGTGCCACTCAAGATGGTGCTGCAGCCACAGGTGAGTGACTGGGAGAGGAAAGGAAACATCCCCTTAGGCTCCACTGCCTTCATTCAGTAGCTGTTGTTGCTAACTGTGAGGAATTCTAACTTATGCTTTGGAACTGAGGTGCAAATTTTTATTTCACCCATTGAAGCCTTGTTTTTATTCAGTTATACAAAGATTAAGAATTATTGTTGAAGCTGGGTGGTAGTGGCACACACCTTTAATCGCAGCACTCGGGAGGCAGAGGCAGGCAGATCTCTGTGAGTTTGAGGCCAGCCTGGTCTACAGAGCAAGATCCAGGACAGGCTCCAAAGCTACACAGGGAAACCCTGTCTCGAAAAAAACTCAAAAAAAAAAAACCCAAAAAAAAAACTCAAAAAAAAAAAAAAAAGAATTATTGTTGAGTTTGAGGAGATGATTTCTATAATATTTGTCTTTAACCTGTGGTCTTTCCTTGTTATAGTATTATGGGTGGGGGAAAAATTGGGCCTGGGCTGTACTGCATAGCAGACTGTTTCCACACACACTCCCCAAAAGAGCCAGGCATAGTGGCACTTGCCTTTAATCCCAGCACTCGGGGGAGGCAGAGGCAGGTGCATGTCTGTGAGTTTAGGCCACCCTGGTCTACATAGCGAGTTCCAGGACAGCCAGAGCTACATAATAGACAAACCCTGACTCAAACAAAGAGATAGATAAAACTTTAAGGAAAGAATGGTTTGAAATGATGATGCAGTTGTTGGCATGCGTGGGAGGATCTGAGTCTGGATCCCAAGCACCCGTGTGCAAACCAGCCATACCGGCACGCCTGTGGTCCCAGCACTGACGAGGGGGACAGGAGGGTCCCTAGGGTTTTCTAGCCAGCTAGCTAAGCCAGATCAGCGAGGCCCCCAGTTCTGTGAGAGACCCTGTCTTAAGTGTGGTGATTCACACCTTTAATCCCAGTAGCTGTGAGGCAGAGGCAGGTGGATCTCTGAGAGTTCAAGGCCATCCTGGTCTTCATATTGAACTCCAGACCAGCTAGGACTACATAGTGAGAACATCTCTTTTAAAAAAAAAAAAAAAAAAGTGGAAAGCAATTGAGGGAGACACAGAAAAGAAAACTGTCCTTTGGTCCCCCACGTGCATGTGCACACCCTCAACATGTACATACACATATAGCACACTCAAAATAAGTATTTAAAAATGGTGCTGAGGAGACGGCTTTATGGATAAGAATATAAGCATGGGGACCTGAGTTCAAATCCCAGCACCTACATTAAAAAGGTGGGTGTGGCAGATACATAGCCATGTAACCCTACTCCTGCAGGGGGACAAAAGAGGACCTTTGGGATTGTTGGTCACTAGCTTAGAATATCCATCATCTTCCTAGCTTATACTACTTATACACAAATTACTATTATTATTATTATTTCCATGAAATTGTGTCTCATTTGGCAAAGAAATAGTTCATGAATCTGATAAGATGACTCAGTGATTAAGAGTACTCCTGCTCTTTCAGAGAACTTGAGTTCCGTTCCCAGAACCCACATCAGGTGGCTCATAACTGCCTGTAACTCCAGCTCCAATGCCTGGGCTCCTTGAGGGCACCTGCACACTCATGCATATGTCTACACACATACACACACACCAGGGTGATAAAGGTAACCCAAGGGAATGATTCAAAGTTTTTAATGTTTAGGACAAAGATCAGTATTGGTTGCACAGGCTGTAATTTTTCTAAAATAGTGACTAAAAGCATGGCAAAAGAATATGTAAAGTTTGAGCCGGGTGGTGGCGGCGCAGGCCTTTAATCACAGCACTCGGGAGGCAGAGGCAGGCGGATCTCTGTGAGTTTGAGGCCAGCCTGGGCTATAGAGCAAGTTCTGGGACAGCCAGGGCTACACAGAGAAACCCTATCTCAAATTCCCCCATTCCCCCAATAAAAAAGAATATGTAAAGTTTAATTTCCTAGAATTCTTTTCTCATCAGAAACCACATTTATTTTTCAGATGGATCTAGGTTCAGTGAGTCTTAACTCTGAGTCTGATTTTTTAAGGCATTAGTAAGTACCTAGTTTGTGTTTTGTTTGTATGGTGTGTGTGCTTGTGTGTTAAGACAGGGTCTCATTATGTAACCCTTTGCTGGCCTGGAACTTAACTATGTAGGCCAGGTTGACCTTGAACTACTGGGCAATCAATTTTATTTCCTCTGCCTCCCAAGTGCTAGAATTACAGGCCTATGCTCCCATGTCTGGCTGAGTATACCTGGTTTTTTTTAGGTCATTTAAATTGCAAACGTATTGAAATTGTAGTGTCCTTGTCTCTGCAGGCTGGCTCTTCTCAGGGAGCCTCTTCTGGGCTCTCTGTGGTTAAAGTTCTAAGTGCCAGTGAAGTGGCAGCCCTGTCAACACCAGCAAGTTGTGCTCCTCATCCTGGGGGAAAGACTGGAATGGAGGAGAACCGCAGGCTGGAGCACCAGAAAAAGCAAGAGAAAGCAAATCGGATTGTAGCAGAGGCCATTGCCAGGGCCCGGGCCCGGGGCGAGCAAAACATACCTCGAGTCCTGAATGAGGATGAGCTGCCTAGCGTCCGGCCAGAAGAGGAAGGTGAAAAGAAACGCAGGAAAAAGGGCAGTGGAGAAAGGCTGAAGGAGGAAAAGCCAAAGAAGAGCAAAACCTCCGGTGCCTCCAAAACGAAGGGCAAGAGTAAGCTCAAGTGAGTGCTCTTTGCTGCCCATGGGATGTTGGAGGCAGCACACTGCTGTGAAAATACTTGGGGAGGGGCTGTGTATAGCAGCTACCCACTGGACTTGTCCGAAGATTCGACCTTTTGTTTCTCTGTCCTGGTGCTTATATGGTCAACAGAAATGTTTAAATAGGCGTATTTTCAAAAGGACATATGAATCGTGGTTCAGGCAGCTATGACTGCACATTCCTGACATTTACATCACTGTCATGTAGAAGAGATTTCTCAGTACCTCTACCATCTACTCATAAGAGAGCTACTGGACACAGTTCCCTGCCCTTAAACCTCAGTCACAGTCAATCTTAGACCTTGTTGAGAGAGTGTGGCTTGCTATGGTTCTTGTTGCAATCTTGTGTCCTTTTTCTTTTATTTCATGTAGCTGCTTTTTTATTAGCTTCTACTCTCTGCGTGTTCTTCAAACTGTGTAGCTGTAAAGGCTTTTTCACCTTGTAAAAAAGCAGGTTTTGGGGGGCTGGAGATGGTTCAGCAGTGAAGAGTGCTTGTTGCTCTTGCAGATGACCAGAGTTCAGTTCCCAAGGACCACGTGGCAGCTTACAACCATCTATAACTCCAGTTTAGATCTTATAACATTCTTCTGAGTTCTGCAGGCACCAGGCACACAGCTGGCACACCTACATATATGTAGACAAAACGCTTCTTCCACATAAAATACATGCATCTCAAAAAAAAAAAGGAATAAATTTCATTCTGTTATTTGATCCTCAGCAAAGTGTCTTTCAGGACAGGGTTACCCCTACAAGCCCGGGTGTCGTCTTTTTCAGACGCTCTACTCGGCAGTATTTGTACCGTAGACTGGAGTGTCTGGAAGTTTAGTGTGTGATGTGGAAGTTAGTATTAGTGAGCTCTACCTCATGAAGTATGCTTGCCTTCATTTCCTGTTTAGCACCATCACTCCAGTAGTGGGCAAGAAGAGGAAACGGAACACGTCTTCTGACAACTCTGATGTGGAAGTCATGCCTGCGCAGTCTCCCCGGGAGGATGAGGAGAGCAGCATCCAGGTAAGGGACCGCTCTGGACATCTGAACTAGAAATAGTCCATGTAGTCCAGCTAGCCTAGAGATGGTTATGTAGCCTAGCCAGGCCTTGTCATTGGTGATTCATTCCTCTGCCTCTTTGAACTCCCCCGTTTCTGAGATTATAGGTATGCATCATCAACACATCCAGCTTTCAATCTTAAACTTTTTTGTGTGTATGTGCTTGTGTGAATCTGTGTGCACCATATGCATGCAGTGCCTGCAGTGGCCAGAAGGTGCATCACATTCCTTGGAACTAGAGATAGAGACAGCTGTGAGCCACTGAGCCACTACATGGGTGCCAGGACCTGAGCGCAGGTCCTCTGCAAGAGCAGTGTGTGGTCTTAACATCTGAGCCAAAATTTTCCCTCCAGCCCTAAAGTCTGAAAATGTTTTGTACCAACGTGACACATGTAAGAAAAAAATTTCATGCTTCACCTTGTACAAACGATATCTAAGACTACTTTCAGCCATTGTATAAGTGTTATATGATCACAGCATTGAGTATATGCACACTCATTTTTGTTGTTGTTGTTGTTTTGTTTGTTTGGTTGGTTTTTTTTGGTGTTAGGCATGGAAGCCAAGGCTAGACAAATGTTCTGCCACTGAGCCAGCCCTATTTTTGTTTTGAAGCAAAACAAAATCGCTCAGGCTGACCTTGTCCTCACTGTGTAGCCCAAGCTAGGCTTGAATTTTCAATCTTTCTGCCTCAACCTCCCAAGTAACTAGGACTACGGGTCTGAACTACCAGGCCTTGCTGTGTATTTGCAAATATTCTAAAATTGAAAAAACTCAAATCTGGACTACTTTTAGTCCTAAGCATTTTTTGTAAGGGATAGTCCACCTGTAGAAAAAAACATGCTTAATTGCAACTAATAAGCCAGAACCAAAAATATACCCAAAAAGAGGCTGGACTTAGTCAGTTTATTCTAAATTTCTGTCTTTTTAGGCAAACAACCTATTAGTGGCATTCAGGTAAAGGACCTTAAAGAACTTAGTAAAATGTATACATTCTGGCTCTAGACATTTGAAATAAAAACAGTCACTATTAAAATGTCGATACTCGTTTCCCCAAATTCCTTTATTTCAAGAACTGAGCAAACTATGTAAGCTCATGGTGCAATATAGATGGTTGTGGTGGCTAACACTTTTCCTCTCCAGTAGACCTGTTCAGCTAGTCCCTTTGTTTCACCTTTTCTATGCTTGAGGTTTCTGACAAGAACTCTAGGGTAGTTAGGCACAAAATTTGGGTTGCTTTTCTTTCCACCTTTGAAGATGAGAGACAGAGAAAAGTTGGACAGTCAGACCAGAAGAACCTCAGCCTCCAGTTCTCATTCGCTGCCTTACAGTGCTGACTGTGGCTACAGTTTGTAACCACAGAAAGAGCTAAAATTTGCTGACTAAAACTGATAGCATTGTCAGGTGGTGTTGGTGCACACCTTTAATTCCAGCACTTGGGAGGCAGGCAGAGCTCTGTGAGTTCAAGGCCAGCCTGGTCTACAGAGTGAGTTCCAGGACAACCAGAGCTGTTACACAGAGAAACCCTGTCTTGAAAAAACAAAACAAACCCCACTTTATTATTTTGCATGTATGAGTGTTTTGCTCGTGTGTATATGTATACCTCACTGCATGCCTAGTGCCTGTGGAGGTTAGAAAAAGAGTCAGATCCCCTGTGGTTGGAGTTAACAGAGTGAGCCACCATGTGAGTGCTGAGAATTGAATATGGGTCCTCTGGAAGAGCAGCTAGTGCTCTTAACTACTGAACTATCTCTCTAGCATCTTTCTATTTTCTTATATTAATAAATTCATTTTTAGTTTGTATGTGTGCATGCTCATGTGTGTTTTGAGACTACAGGGGGATGTTGACAGCCCTTCCCTACCGCTGTCTACCTTATTCCTTTGAGACAGCCTCTCACTGAACCTGGAGCCAGGCTGGTAGCCAGCAAACCCTCTGCCACACCCAGCTTTTTATGTGAATGCTAGGGACTTGAACTCAGGTCCTCATGCTTACAAGAGCAGAAGTACTCCTACCACTGAGCCTCCTTTCAGCCCATACCCCACTGAGCCTCCTTTCAGCCCATACCTCACTTCCTTTGCTTTCTTTTTTTTTTCCCCCCTCTTTTCTTCCTTTCTTTCTGGGCTTTGGGATAGATTTCACATTACCCAGCTTGGTCTTCATCTCTCTGTAGCAGAGACTGAATGTGAACTGCTGCTGCTTCTGCCTCCACTTCCCAGGGCTGGGCATGAGCCACCCTTCCAGCGGGTTTAGATCAAGTGATTTTCCTGCCACAGCCTTCTCAGTACTGGCTTGTGCCATCATATCCAGCACTCTTTGTGACACTTTTTGCTTTGCTTTGTAGACAAGAGTCTTGCTTTATTGCCCATGCAGGCCTCAGATTTGTTATCCTACTGCTTTAGCATCCTGACTGCTAAGATTACCAATGCCTTCTGGCCTCCAAGGTCACCACGCATGCACTTGGTGTATATTCCACATATAGACTAACATTCATTCACACAAAATAAAGATAAACCTTTAAGTGATTTATTTTTATGTGTATGGGTGTTTGTCTGCATGTATGTCTGTAAACCACATGTGTACAATGCCTGTGGAAGCCAGAGAGCTATTGCATTCCCTAGGACTGGAGTTATAGATGGTTATAAGATACCATGTGAGTGCTGGGAATTGAGCCCACCTGCTCTAGAAGAGCAACCAGTAACCACTGAGCCATCTCTCCAGCCTAAAAAATAAAATCTTAAAAAAAGTCAAAAGCCATAAATGGAAAGATTGACATTTGATAAATAAAAATTATACATGCGATGATAAATATTCCAGAAACAAGCATAGTTTCTCTCATGTGGTCTCACTGTACTTCTTCTATTTATTAATCTTATCACTGTGAGCAAGTTACTTAACCTATCGGTGCCCGATTTCTTCACTTGTAAAATGAAGATACTATTACATACTTAGTAGGGTTGTTATGAGGATTAAATGTAAATATTCATCTATGTTATCAGGTATACACCATCTCTTCCATATGACTCTCCTCTTCCCTGTTTGGTCCATTCATCTTCTACAAAAGAAACAACCCACCCACCTATGCCCTTTGCATGTCTTTTAATCCAGGACTCAGGAGGCAGGTAGATCTCTGAGTTCAAGTCCAACCTGGTTTACATAAGTTTTAGTTTTCAGACAGTCTGGGATACATAGACCCTTTGTTTTGTTTTTGTTCTGGTTTTTTTTGTTTTTGTTTTTGTTTTTTTGTTTTTGTTTTTGTTTTTTGTTTTTTTTGAGGCAGAGTTTCTTTGTGTAGCCCTGGCTGCCCTGGAACTTGCTCTGTAGTAGACTAGGCTGGCCTCAGACTCAAAGATCTACCTGCCTCTGCCTCCAGAGTACTGAGATTAAAGGCGTGAACCCACCACCTAGCAAGATTTTTTTTTTTAAATGTATGTTAAGATGAAAAATAAGCTGAGGGAAATTTTTATAATATAAATGATGAGTAAAATTTTGGAGGTGGTACATTAGTTTGGAAGGACCATTGTATCCAAATACCACAGATGAGGTGGCTCAACACCTTGTTGTTTTGATTTTTTGTGAGGTTTTGAAACTGGGGGTTGATCCTGAGGCCCTGTGCATGCTAGGCGAGGACCCACCCCTGAGGCGTGATGACCCCAGGTCCTTTGCTTCGTTTTTGGAACGGTCATTGTATGTTGGCCAGCCTGATTACAGAATGGATTTTCACACCTAGCCACCTAAGTAGGTGGGATTACAGTGTATACTACTGTGCCCAGATAAATATTTATTTTCTGATAGTCTGAGTATAGAAGTCCAAGAAGAGCTAAGGTCTTGCAAGCTTGGTATTTCCTGAGGCTTGTTTCCTTGCCCACCTTCTTGTTGGGGTCCCACATGGTCTTTCCTCCACTGGTACATGGCCCTGGTGTGTTTGTGTCCAAATTTCATGTTCATCTATTGGAGGGTTGGAAAGACATTCTGTATCCCAGACTGACTTGGACATACTGAGCACTGGGATTACAGGTATGAGCCAACACTCTGGTCACAATTCCTTTTCTCACAAGAACACAAGGCCAAGTGTGATGCCATATGTCTGTAAGACTTGAACCCGGGAGGCCAGTCTGGGTATCATATTAAGAAAAATTATTTAAAAGGAGAAAGGAAATGAGAAGGAAAAAAAGGTCAGTGAGGGGAACAGGGAGGAGAAGAAAAGGAAAGGGAGGAAAATATCATAAAGCAGGGAAGGGATCACCAGCCTTGAATTAAGATTCACATAATGAATAAGCTTTATTAAGTCAATAAGAATTGACTTTAAGGGTTGGGGATTTAGCGCCGTGGTACAGCGCTTGCCTAGCAAGCTCAAGGCCCTGGGGTCGGTCCCCAGCTCCAGAAAAAGGGGGAAAAAAGAGAATTGACTTTAATTAATTAAGTGAATCATGATTATTCTTTTTGTCCTTTGGGACTGTGGTGCTTTTTGTTTGTTTGTTTGTTTATTTGTTTAATATTTAACCATTAGCCTTTTTTTTGTTGTTGTTAGTTAAGAAATTTAGGGCTAGGATGTGGCTCCATTGGGAGAGTGCTTTCCTTGTGTGCACAAAGCCCTGAGTGCCATCCTGTGCATGATGTTACACACCTGTAATCCTAGCACTTGGGAGGTAAAGGGAGAAAGGGGGATCAAGGCCATTCTCATGTACATAATAAATTTGAGGCTAGTCTGGGATACACAGCACATTGTCTCACAAAGAAAATTACACATGTATACACACACATAATTGAGACCTGGACATGGTAGAGAACACTGTATCTCTAGCTTCCAGGGAGGTAAAGGCAAGAGATCACTTGAAACTGTCTTCAATAGAATACACATAGAGATCTGAGGAAAACTTTAGCTGTGCTGAATTTGTAAACTATGAAATCCTGTCCCAAGCCAAGTGACAAAACTTGGGAAATTGAGGTAGACTGGTTGCTGTGAGTTCAAGGATAACCTGGGATACCGAGTGAGGTCCTATATCAAAAACACAAAACAAGGGACTGGGAGATGGCTCGATGGCTCAGCTGGTAGATCGTTTGCCCCAAAGCATTAGAACCTGAGTACAGATTCCCCAAAACCAGTGTAAAAGGCTGTGTGTGGCACGTAAGTGCTGGGGGGAGGGGCAGCTCTTTGTCCATTAACTTCAGGTTCATTGTGAAAAACTGTAAAAAATAAAGGTGGTGGGGGAGCATACTTACAATTCTAGCACTTGGGAGGTGGGGTATGTCGTTTCTAAATTCAAGGTTGCCAGAGCTACATAGTGAAACTCTGTTTCAATAAATGAATAAAGTAGGGGGCAGTTGAAGAAAGACACCCAGTTGTCACAATGTGTATATACAAGGCCAAAAAAAAAAAAAAACCCAAATGAACAAAAATGTTCCATTCCAGACACCAGACCCCCAGTTCTCTCCAAGAACCAGTTTTGTTTATTTGGGTGAGGGTGCAGGGGTGCACTCACACCCTTCCAGAAATATTGTTTGTTTTTATGGCATGCTACTGCCACTTAATACTAGTATTCTATACCTACTTCCTATGCTGCTTTTTTTTTTAATTATGAAAATTTTCAAATATACTCAAAGGGAGAGATTATTTAATGAAGTCCCATGTTTCCATTCTTTTTTTTTTTTTTGGTTTTTTTTTTCGAGACAGGGTTTCTCTGTGTAGCTTTGTGCCTCTCCTGGAACTCACTTGGTAGCCCAGGCTGGCCTCGAACTCACAGAGATCCGCCTGGCTCTGCCTCCCGAGTGCTGGGATTAAAGGCGTGCGCCACCACCGCCCGGCCCATGTTTCCATTCTTGTACTTCAGTATTTACCAAGAGATGGCCATTGCCCCTTTCTGGTTTAAAGTAAATCCAAGTAATCTTTCTTTTCCTTTTTAAACTTTCTTTAAATTAAAAAAAAAAATGGCTTTTTAAGCCAGGTGTGGTGGCACATATCTTTAATCCTAGCACCAGGGAGGCAGAGGTACAAGCAGGTGAGTCTCTGTGAGCTCAAGGCCAGCTTGATCTACATAGTGAGTTCTAGGCCAGCCAAGGCTATAGAAAGAGACTCTGTCTCGAACAAATTAATAGTGAGATCCTGTCTCTTAATTAATTAACATAGAAATATTATCTTAAGAATGCTACACAATAACTATAAAAGCAAGTGATATAAAAGGTAAAAAGTAGGGAGTGTCTATAATCCTTTTTTAGTAACCAGACTTTCCATAGTAATGTAGGATAAAATATGGGTTGTATCAGTCAGTTTTCAGTTCATGATAACATACTGTCATGTGTTACTGGTATGTTTCAACAAAATGAGGTTTATTTTGGTTCATGGTTCTTGTCGTCCATCTCCCCCCCCCCCCCCCCCAGTTGTTTGTTTTTTTCCGTTGAGACAGGGTTTCTCTGTATAGCTCTAGCAGTCCTGGAACTCAGAGATCTGCCTGCCTTTGTCTCCCCAGTGTTGGGTTTAAAGGCATGTGCCACCACCACCCAGCCATTCATAGTTCTTTAGGCCAAGTGGATAGCCTTCATGTGGTCACTTTGTTGACCAAGTACCTAGGTGATACAGGAAGGGTACAACAGGATACAGAGAGTCACATGTGTATGTTACATCTGTGGTCTGGTCGCTGTTGTACTGTAGTCCAATATGACCTTCAGCTCACCAGGTAGCCCTGAGTTGCCTCTAAGGAGCCTTCTGCCTCCACCTGGGTTGTAAAATTACAAGTGAAAATGGCTGTGTCTGGCTTTTTTTTTTTAATGGTCCTTGGGGTTGATCTAGGATCTCATTTCTTTCAGATGTTTTGAGATTGTCAGTTGCCAAGCAGTGATGGTGTTTGCCTTTAATCCTAACACTCAAGAGGCAGAGGCAGGTGGGTCTCTGTGAGTTTGAGGCCAGCCTGGTCTACAGAGCTAGTTCCAGGACAGCCAAGGACACAGAGAAACCCTGTCTCAAGAAAACACACACACACACACACACACACACACACACACACACACACACACACACACCACCAGCAAAGAGATTGTCAGTGATGAATATATCAATTGTTACTTCTTTTTCTGATTTAAATATAGATATGAGTATAATTTGTGTATCTATTTTCCTGTTGATGGACATTTGAGTTGTATAGTTTGTGATTGTTAATGAGCAAGGATTAAATGAGAAATTTTAGTACAAAGTATTTTTTGGACTGATTTTCATGTCTTCTGACTAAATCCTTAGAAATTAAATTAATAGATTATAGGGCAAGCATATAACTGGCTAAAATCTGTCTTACAAATGATGTCCCATTTTATACTCTTACTCATAATAAAGGTTTCTGTTGTTATACAGTTTTAACTTTGATATTTCCCATCTGTCTCATCTGTTTAATAATTCTGTGCTGTTTTATTTTAAGGCTGTGACATAATATAACTAGTACTCTGTCTATAGTCTTTTTTTTCCTGGTATTTTACTACAGTTAATTCTACAGAGATTTGTGTATATATGCAAATATTAAAACAGCATTTTGAAGTGTATTGCTGTCAAAGGATAAAGCCAAAGTTTCTTCCACTGAGATCATGCCAATTGGTACCCCCAACCATATCTTGAGTTCCTAATTTTTCTTTTCCCTTCTGTTTTGGGCATCAAATTTAGGATCTTGAGCATGTTAGACAAATATTTCCACTCAAGTATTTTCCTAGCCTATGTTTAAAATATTTTCCTCAAATGTTCTGAATTTTTGCCAGTCTGTGGAGAGGAAAAAAGAAAAAACACAAAAAAACTCAGTGTAGGGATTGGAGAGATAGCTCGGCAACTCTCAGCAACAACTATAATCTATTAATTTAATTTCTAAGGATTTAGTCAGAAGACATGAAAATCAGTCCAAAAAATACTTTATACTAAAATTTCTCATTTAATCCTTGCTCATTAACAATCACAAACTATACAACTCAAATGTCCATCAACAGGAAAATAGATACACAAATTATACTCATATCTCTATTTAAATCAGAACTCTGAACTCCAGGCCCAGGAGGTCAGACGCCCTCTTTTGGCCCCGTGGGCACTGGACACACATAGTGCACAAACAAACAAGCAAAACAAAGATGAAAAAAAAAAAAAAAAAAATGAAAGGAAAATGTTAAAGGTAAGCATTATAGCATATAATTGTAATCCCAGCACTTGGGAGGTAGAGGCAGGAAAACAGAAGTTCAAGGTCATCATTCATTACATAGAAAGTTTGATGGTAGCCTGTGTCACAGAAGCCCTTATCTCAAAAACATTTTTTTCAATTATATCTTTTTCTGTGAACTGTTTTCATGTCATTTTTTTTTTAATCTCTGTTCTGCTATTCATCCGTTTTTGTTGTTGTTGCTCAAACTTCTTATGCTTAGTAAGTATGTCTATAGCATTTTTTCTTTGTTTTCTCTAGCTTTGTTTATATGGGATTATATTTTGCATATAACCTTAAGTTAGTAAATACTGTCAAATTGGTCAGTTTGTTAGAGTAATTTTGCCTACTCAAATTACTTTAGAAGTTCTTTAGATTTTCTTACTATATTTAACATCTTTCCTTTGGAGGTGTTTCTTGGATCCTCTCTGCCTGGCCAGCAATCTCCAGTCTCAGTTACTGAGCATGACCCTCATTGGCTTTACTCAGAAGTGCCAAGCTTATTGTGTTCTAAAGTCCAATAAGTGTTTCAGTCCACTTGGGCGCTTTTGACCCTGTTAGGGGGACAAGTTAAGAAATGTGAAAAGGTCTACTATACTTGTTCCTACTTTTCCTCTTTATTGTTTGATGTTTATTTATTGTTTTAAAAAGTGTTTATTCCATGTACAGAATGATGGTTTTACTATATTTTCTTTTTTTAATTATTTATTTTTATTTTATGTGCATTGGTGTTTTGCCTGCGTGTATGTCTGTGTGAGGGTGTTGGATCCCTTGGAACTAGAGTTACAGACAGTTGTGAGCTGCCATGTGGGTGCTGGGAATTGAACCTGGGTCCTCTAGAAGGGCAGCCAGTGCTCTTATCCACTGGGCCATCTCTTTAGCCGCAGTTTTACTATATTTTCTTTCATGTATATTGTATACTTTGCTCAGACTTACTCCGTGTGTGAATTACTGTCTGCTATGATGTCAGACAGGTGTGCTCCATAGACACAGTGTGAAGGCAGCTCGGGTGGGGTGGTGGCAGGCAGGAATTTGAGTCAACTGGTCCACATTTTGTCTGCAGTCTGGAAAAAGAGAGAGAAATGATGGCATTCAGCTCTTTCTTCTTTTTCCACTTTACTCAGTCTTGGACCCAGGCCTACAGGGATGTTGCCCCCTGCATTAGGGTGAGTTTTCCCTTCTCAGTTGACGCTCTCTAGAAATGTTCTTACAGAAATGCTCGGGGTGTGTCTCCTAGGTGATTCTAAGTCCAACCTACTTGACAATGAGTGTTAGCCATCACAGCTCTCTAGTACTCTCTCATTTCCTCCCCTTTCATCTAGTCCCTTTTACTTTCCTTCTTTTTTGTTTTGTTTTTAATGTATTGAAACAGTCTCATTAGTGAGACTGGTCTTGAGCGCATTGTTCTTCCTCTGACTACCAAGTGCTGAGATTATAGGTGTGCGCCATCATCCATCACACCCAGTCTAGATTCTGCATATGAGAGAAAATAAGCTATATTTGTCTTTCGTAGTCTGCCCTATTTTAGTTTATATGATCTCCAGTTCTATCCATTTCCTGCAGGTGGCATAATTTCATTCTTCCCTGTGGGTGAATCAATCTCCAGTGTGTGTACATACCACATTTTCTTTATTCACTCATCAGTTGGTGGCACAATTCCATGACTTGACTGTTATAAATAGTGCCACAGGAAACAGATGTGCAGGTATCCTGTGGTCTGCTGACCTCGATACCTTCTGGAAGATACATACTTAGGTGTGATATAACCGAACCATGTGATAGTTTTTTAGTGTGTAAGGAACCTCCATACTGATTTCCATAGTTGCTGGACTAATTAAAACTTATGCCAGTGATACTTAATGGCTCCCTTTACCCCACTTCCTTGCCCACACTTGTTTTCTTGCTTATAATGTGACTGAAATGGAATCTTGATGTAGTTTTTATTTGCATTTCTCTGATGGCTAAGGATATTGAACATTGTTGTTAGCAGTGTTTTAAAGACCCTGTCTGTGTAGCCCAGAATAGCCTTTTTTTTTTTAAACTTTTTAAAGTGAGTGGGGGCAGATTGCAGTTAGAGGGACAACTTCGAAGAGTCAGTTCTCTCTTCCTACCATATTGGACCTAGGGATCAA
This sequence comes from Peromyscus melanophrys, assembly GCA_902168415.1. Lineage (NCBI taxonomy): Eukaryota > Metazoa > Chordata > Mammalia > Rodentia > Cricetidae > Peromyscus > Peromyscus melanophrys. The sequence goes on along the minus strand of CABHPR010154776.1, from coordinate 32,818 downwards.
ACTCAGGCCCTCAGCATTGGTGGCAAGTACCTTTATTCATTGAGCTGTCTCACTGACCCCCAAGCTAAGCTTAAAGTCCCAGTCTTCAAAGTTTAGTGGCCATTTTTAGTTCTTTAGAGAGCTGTTTGTTTAATAATTCATTTGCCATTTGTTGATTGGATGACTTATATTTTGGGTGCTTAATATTTTTTAATTCTGTAAAATAAATGTTTACATTTATTTATTTGTGTGTGTATGTATGTTAAAGGACCAACGTGCTAAGGTGCTCATGTCCAAATCAAAAGACAACTTGCAGGGATTGGTTCTCTCCATCATGAGGGTTCAAGGATTGAACTTAGTTTCTCAGACTTGCTACCAAGCACAAGTACCCACTGAGTCATCTTTTCCAACCTTAAATTCTTTATATAGTCCAGATATTATTCCTTGTCCAATGTACAGTAAGTAATTTTTTTCCATTCTATGGGTTTTTCTTTTCCCCGTGGTAATCATTTCCTTTGCTGTAGAGGTGCTCTTTATTTGAGAAAGCCCTGAATTCTGTTTTATTGGTATGGGTATCTAGACACCATGCTGGTTTTGTTGCTATGGCTCTGTGGTATAATTTGAAACTAGATATTGTGATAACTCCAACATTGTTCTTTGGCTCAATTATTTTAGATACTTGGGGTCTTTTGTGCTTCCATACTAAATTTTAAGTTTTTTTTTCTATTGCTGAAAAAAATTGTGGTAATTTTGATAGGTATTATATTGAGCCTGTAGATTGCTTTTGGAGATGTATCGCTTTTTATAGCATTGGTTCTTTAAATCTCTAAGCATGAGAAGTCTCTTCTTCTAGTGTTTTCTGTTCTGTGTTTAAAGTTTTAATTTTAGCAATCTTTCGCCCTCTGTAGGGCTTTTGTAAGTTGGATTTTTTTCTCTTGATTTCTTTCTCAGCATAACTTTATTTCTCTGTACTTTATGATCAGCTTATCTAATTAAAAACATTTTTTAATCAGATTTATCTACCCATTTACCAAAATTTGTCTTTATAACCTATAAGTTTTTTATTTTTCTTTGTATGAATGATTTTATATCTTAAGAGATTTAATCATCTAGCTAATCATTACTTTTATAAACGGTATCTTTTCTTCATTGTAGTCTGTCCTACTCTGAATAGGGATATTATTACTAATTCATTTATTTATGTATTTGCTGTGCTGAGGGATTGTAACCAAGACTGTATATGTGCTAGCCAAGTGCTACCACTGGGCCATCTCTCAACCCCTAGGAATATTGATTTTTACAAATTAGTTTTAGGTTATGCAAGTTTTCTCAATTCTATTATTTCTGTCATTTGATTCTTTTCCATTTTCTGGGGCTATATCATGCTGAAAAATAATTTCTCCATTTTTGTATCATGAACTACAAGTATTAAACTACTGTAAAAATGATTTATTTAGCCACTTGAAAGAATAAAGTAGACCTAAATATACATATATTTATAGATATATAAATATTTATAAATTTATGTATCTATAAATATAAATTTATACATCTATATATGTTTATATGGTGTATGTTACATTACTATAAATGTAACATAAATATGTATTATATTTATTGGATTTTGGATATAGGATTTCTCTGGGTAGCCCTGGATGTCCTGCAAATTAGCTTTGTATACCAGGCTGGCCTTGAAATCAGATCCACCTGCTCTGCCTCCTGAGTGCTGGGACTAATGGTGTGTGCCACTATGCCCAACTGACCTAAAATACAGTAAGAAGACTGTCTTGGCTGGAGAGGTGGCTCTATGGTTAAGAGGACTGACTGCTCTTTCAGAGGACCTAGGTTTGATTCCCAGCACCCACATGGCAGCTCACAGCCATCTGTAACTCCAGTCCCAGGGGACCCCACATCCTCTTCTGGCCTTTGTGTGTACCAGGTGTAAAAGTGGTGGACAGATGTACATGCAGGCAAAAACACCCATTCACTAAAATAAAAATAAAAAAGGAAAGAAAACCGTCTCAAAGAAATATTGTTAACTAAGCTTGAAGGCATGGTGGCATACACCCCTAATCCCAGAACTCAGGAGGCAGAAACAGGTAGATCTCTGTGACTTCAAGACCACCATGATCTATATAGTGAGTTCTAGGACAGCTGGAACTATGCAGAGAGAGACCTGCCTTTAAAAAAAAAAAAAAAAAAAAAAAAGAGCTAGGAGTTAGCTGGTGGCGCACACTTTAATCCCAGCACTCGGAAGGCAGCGGCAGGCAGATACCTGTGAGTTCGAGGTCAGCCTGGTCTACAAAGTGAGTTCCAGGACAGGCACTAAAACTACATAGAGAAACCCTGTCTCAAAAAACCAAAAAAAAAAAAAAAAAAAAAAAGAATATATATGAAATGATTATTTTGTCAGAGGCCAATGGAAGTGGTTCATAGGCCATGCAGGTTTGACTACCTGAGTTTGATCCCTGAACCCATGGTAGAAGGGGAAAGAATTGACCCAAAAAAGTTGTCCTCTGACACCTGAACTTACACACACACAATACAATAGTAAGTTTTGTTTTGGTTTGTTTTTTCATGAGAACTTTGGAATAAAATGTACGTCTATTAGCATAGACAAATACTTTTAAAAGTCTTCTTTTTGAAAGCTGGCATAGATGTAATACCAGTACATGAGATAGAGACAAGATGTTTGAGAGTTCAGGGCCAGCCTGGAACACAGATACATAAATCACTGCCTCTTTAAAAAAAAGTTCTCACTTTGAGAGTTCTAAGCAATTAACTGTATTTCCTCTACAGAAGAGACGTTCAAACCGCCAAGTTAAACGAAAAAAATATACAGAGGACCTGGATATAAAGATAACAGATGATGAAGAGGAGGAAGAGGTCGATGTAACTGGTCCAATAAAACCCGAGCCTATCCTCCCAGAACCAGTGCAAGAACCTGATGGAGAGACTCTGCCTTCCATGCAGTTCTTTGTGGTAAGCTAACACCAGCCATTTGAGAGTTGTTCTCCCCACCCCACCCTGTGTGTGTGTGTGTGTGTGTGTGTGTGTGTGTGTGTGTGTGTGTGTGTGTGTGTGTGTTTTACTGTTCTACTGTGGTGTTGTTTTGAGATCGGGTTTTATTCTGCAGCCAGGCAGCAATCCTCTTGCCTGTGTCTCAGCCTCTGGAGTGCAGGGGTTACTGGTGTGAACTACCACACCTAGTTTTATTCTTTCAACCATTAGTTGACTGACAACCTCTTTCACTACAGGAGAATCCCAGTGAAGAAGATGCTGCTATTGTGGACAAAGTACTTTCCATGCGAGTTGTGAAGAAAGAGGTAAGGCCCTCTGTCTTTGATGTCTGTCTTTCATAGCATCTTTAATGCTGCATTCATAGATATATGGGTTTTACTTTTAGAGAATTGTTTATTTTTCCTATAATGGGGATTCTCTACCACTGATCTGCACTCCCACTTCACAACTTTTATTCAATGAGCACCTTTGAATGACAGAATATATTGTTAGGATGTAGTTTTTAAGAGATGGTATATGAAAGCTAGGTAGAAAACAAGTTTGTCTTACCATCTCTTCTGTCACTATTTTTTTTACAATGGATGAAAGATTACTATTTTCAGCTCTCAGGACTCTAGTGCTAGATTGGTTCCTTCGTCAATGAAATATTCAGGAAACAGGATGAAGTTTTGCCATGTGCAGATGAAATTTAAAGATCTGTCTTTGATAAATAAGTGACTATAATTTCTGTATTTCTTCTCAGCTTCCTTCTGGACAATACACTGAGGCTGAGGAATTCTTTGTCAAGTATAAGAACTAGTAAGTTATGTGCACTCAGAGCTGCTCACCCTAAATCCATAGGCTGTGGAAAGGCCTCCCACGGACACCCCTGCTCAACCCATAGACTGTGCAAGGGCCTCCCATGGACACTACTCACCATAAACTCCATAGACTGTGGAACGGCCTGTCATTACTGCTTACCCTAAATCCACAGGCTGTGAAAGAATCTCCTGTGGAGACTTATGTAGTTGGGAATATGCCTTACGCCCCTCCTTTTTATTGTTGTTTTTGTAAGTTTTTCTAAAGACTAATCAGAAATTTCAGGAATTGAAATGACTGTTTCTTTTCAGGAAATTGAGGTAAGAGCAATCTCTGATACAATCCCTTGTAGTCTTCTCTGCCTTATTTAAGGCTTTATTACTCTAAACTGTAGTTTGTGAACCAACAAAATTAGCATTACTTGGGTGCTGGTAGGAAGTGTGGGTGTCTAGGTGTACCCCAGAACAGGTGGTTTGTGTGCACAAGTTTTAAGAACACTGACCTAAGCTATCTCCTGTTAAAGCACACATTGTCCCACCTGTTGCTAGCTAGTTCCCAGGTTCCCAGTGCTAGAGTCCCAGGCTCCATTCTCATAGCATGACTGGCTATCTCCACCTACTGCAGCTCCTATCTGCACTGTGAGTGGGCAACTATCTCCCAGCTAGAGAAGGATAAGAGGATCCATCAGAAATTAAAGCGGTTCAAAACCAAAATGGCTCAGATGAGACACTTCTTCCATGAGGTAAGTAGGAATCAGTAATGACGATGATTTCTTTTTAATCTTTTTGCTTTTTTTTTGAGACAGCAAGATCTTGTATAATTCAGGTTGCCCTCAGACCCCCTCTTCCTGCCTTTACCTCTCAAGTGCTGGTATTACAGAGCTGTACCATCACATGGCCTTCCCTTTCTTTCCTAGCACCAATTAGTTACAAGGCTATCAAATGCTTGGTTTGTGTGTATAGGCATAGACTTTTAATTTTGATTATTTAGTTGGTGCTGTGCCACTGTTTTCCTGGGTGTAGTTATGATTTGTTAGATAGCTATCAAGTTCGTACTATGAGATTGTGATAGTCAGTGTAATGGAGGATTTTCAGGAAGACAGTACAGTAGCCTGACCCACACTCAGGCTTCTTCTCTCCAGTGCTGCCCTTTAACTATCAACTGTCTCTTTAGCTACAAACAACTCTCTCACTAAGAGAAAACTCGGTGATTTTGAGACAGTCTCAAATCGTGGCCCAGGCTGACCCACTGTGTGACTCTACCTTAAACTTGTGGTCCTCTGTCCTCTGGTCTTGCCTTTACCTCTGAGTGCTAGGACCATAGGCCTTACACCACCACACAGACTTTATATGTACTGGGATGTAACTCATGGCTTCCTGTGTACTGAACCAGCTCTCTACCAACTGAACTTCTTCTCCAGTCTGAGAGAACTTGTAAAAATCAAATGTCTAATCTAGTATCAGTAGAAATAGTAATAAAAGAACTTTAATTTCTTATATCTAGGGTTACTACCAATTAAACATTGAAGCTACATAAAGAAAGAAATGTGTCTATAATATTTAACAATGTAGAAGTTATTCATGACCTCGACTTTTAATTGTATTATGCAAGCAGAAGGGAGAGTGAAAAGAGATGAAGAAATGGAGGTGGCATCTGTGTGAAACACTTGGGAAAGCTTAATGAAGCAGAGCAGAAAAACAGTTTCAGAGTGATAGTCAAGAAGAGGTATTCGTTTGCTTTATGAAATATAATAGAGCAAGTTTATATGTTTCAGTGACTGGTTCAACAGACAGAGAATACTCAGAAGAATCCAGAACATGTATGGAGACAGTAGCCTGTTAGGGAGAAGGGATTCTGTGTCTGGTAACAGGTGAAGAAAATAGATTTATAGATTTTGTTCGTTTGTTTTTTAAGACAGGGTTTCTGTGTTAGTCTTGGCTGTTCTAGAACTCACTCTGTAGACCAGGCTGGCCTCAAACTCACAGAGATCCACCTGCCTCTGCCACATGAGTAAGGTTTATAGATTTTAATGCTATGAAAATACACAGTTCCCATTAATATATTTTTTAATCTTGTAAAGATGAAGTAGAAAGGTATAGGTAGGTTTACTGGACAGTGATTTTCTTGCCTTATTGTTTGGTTTCATAACTCACCTAGGATGAAGAACCCTTCAATCCAGACTACGTAGAGGTGGATAGGATATTGGACGAGTCTCACAGTGTTGACAAGGATAATGGTGAGGTGAGTTGGGCGTGGAGAAACATGAAAAGCCTTCTGCGAATTTCTCCTGGTTTGCTTGCCAATCCTTTATTTTTCAGATGTGGCCGAAAAATTCCTTGGACTGAAAAGGTATTTCTGAATTTCTTTTGTGGGCTTCTTAGAAATATAGTAGGAAGGCGAAGGAGCAGAAGAGCTGGAGGTGCCTGTGCCAGGCACCTCAGAGCTCCAGTTGCAAGTATGGAGAGCTCCTCACCATGGCCTGTCTCCCTCTTCTGCAGACTGTGTGGGAGACTGTGCACACTAATCCCCAATCAATGAGTATAAGAACACTTGCACAGGTTTCTGGCTTTCTATATTTCCTGAACTCACCATTAGTTCAGTTCTTTTCATTTGTCATTTTGGATCCCTGCCCACAGTTCCCATTATAGAAGTTTAGGCTGAGGCTACAAGATACTTATTTTCAAGTTGGTTTTCTGGGAATTTTTCTTTCATAAACTGGTCTGGGAATCACTGTAATAATACTTCTACAGATTGGGGAACATATTCTGTTTATGCTCAAATACTTGAAGTTTTACAGATTTCCTGTTTGATCCTACAAAGAGTCACACTAGATCTAAGCCAAAAAACGAACTCACCCTTGTCTTAAATTATATATAGATATCACACTGTCATTTCTTCTGAAATGCTTCACTTTCTCTTTGCTTCAAGCTGTTGCTGGCTTAGCTTCACAAAGTTTTTATGGCTTGTGGCAATGACCAAGAGAGAATAGGTTTCTGTTTAGAAATTAGTGCTAAGTGGTAAGCTAGGCTTACTAGCTATGAGATTCATTCCCACATGTCACTCCACCAGGATCTGTGAGTCAGAGTCTTCCTGCTCTAACACTGCAAAGTTGACCTTGTTTTCTCAGACGTCAGAGTAACGCAGATTGTACCTTGGATACACAGGGCCTATTAATATTTTAATGTCTACAGAGTCCACTGAGTATAATATATATAATATATATTCTCCTCTTGGGTTGAGGGTCCATGGTGTTACGTGTTTGTTTCTGGGAGTGAATGGAGAATAGGCAGCTCATCTGGAAGTTGGCTGTCCTTAAATTCTCACCATTTTCAGGATCTCAGCCCTTCCTACCTTGGCAATCTTATATTTCCTCTCACCATAAGTAACTGGCCTTATGCTTGAACCCTTGAAATGCGCAACTGGTGTCATGCTAAAAATGTTCTGGCTTTGATACTATAGTTAATGTTCTCAATATTTGACAGTAACATTCTGCGTATCCATTTCCCCCTCTCCAAAGTAGGTTTGATTTTCATCTATTTTTCATTAGCTAACAATGGAAATAAGTATATTATTTAGAAAAATAAGTTAATATGCTGGAAATATGTGACTTGTACAAAAGGTTTTAGATAAGGAATGACTCAAGTCCCTACAGGAAAGAGCCATTGGATCATTTCTAGGGATCCCTTGATCTGTGACACTGGAGGCTCTTTCACACTTTATAGTAGCTGTTTTAAGGAATGATAGTGAAGTCATAGTTAAAGATTCCTATGAGTGCACTATACCTAATGTTTTTGTTTTGTTTTGGTTTTTTTGTTTGTTTTTTGAGACAGGGTTTCTCTGTGTAACAGCTCTCGCTGTCCTGGAACTCACTCTGTAGACCAGGCTGGCCTCAAACTCACTGAGATCCGCCTGCCTCTGCCTCCCAAATGCTGGGATTAAAGGCGTGCGCCACCATCACCTGGATTGTTTTGTTTTTTGAGACAGGGTCTCTTTGTGTAGCTTTGCCTGTCCAGCACCTACCTCTGTACACCAGGCTGGCCTCGAACTCAGATAGGTCCTGTGTGCTGAGATTGAAGGCATGGGCCACCATGCCTGGCTATGCCTGTTCTTTCTAATTGTACTTGCTTTATATAAGCTTGTAGTGGCAGTGCTATCACAGGAGTGAATGATCATCTTTTTCATTTTATTTTTGTGGTGCCCAGGCAAACCCAGGGCCAGTACTCCAGCCCATCAATGACTATCCTTACTTACAAAAACAGGAGTGGTATTGCCTCCCCCTCCTGCAGTGGATGCCTATAGAACAGGACTGTAGTTGGAGCTTCAGCATTTCTTCCTTGAGCCGTGGTTGGTGGATTCAGCACCTGTGGAGCTGATGCTCTGAAATCCGGTAGTAGAGTCAAGTCCGTACCCTTTAATCACCACTGCTTCGGCTCTCTTCTCTCCTAGCCTGTCATCTACTACCTGGTAAAGTGGTGCTCTCTGCCCTACGAGGACAGTACGTGGGAGCTAAAAGAGGACGTTGATGAGGGCAAGATTCGGGAATTTAAGCGGATCCAGTCGAGGCACCCAGAACTCAAAAGGGTGGTAGGTACATTTGGATGTAGAAGATAAATGTAGTAGTGTAAAGGACTATTATATCAAGGCTGTTTTTTTTTTTTTTTTTTTTCCTCTCCCACTGGCAGAAGGTTTTGTTATAAGTTTAGCTTTCTACTGTGGAAATTCTCTAACATGTAAAGAAGGGTTGACTAAATGATATAATGTACCCATCTTCACTAAGGCAAAAATTACTAATACATGCTCAATTATATGTCTTACTTTAAATCAAATTACACATCCCTTCATTTCATTTGTAATTATTTCACCATTTATTTAAAAGGTAAATATTATCTTTCTTAATCAAGTACCAGTTATGTATACATATCTCTGTTTGTCTTCTATTTTTTTTTGTTTGTTTGTTTTTTGTTTTTTTGAGGCGAGGTTTCTGTGTGGTCCTGTTGGTCCTGGATCTCACTCTGTAGACCAGGCTGGCCTTGAACTCACAGAGATCCGCCTGCCTCTGCCTCCTGCACCACCACCACCGCCTGGCAAGAAAAGAAACCCAGGGTCCCTCTGAGGGCTGGGGTAACAAGCATGTAGTGTTGCACCAAATTTTCTTTAAGGATGTTAGTCTAACTTCCTCTCTCTCTCTGTCTCTGTCTCTGTCTCTGTCTCTCTCTCTTTTTTTTTCCTTAAGATTTATTTATTTTATGTGTATGTGTGCTTGGTCTGTACACCAGGACAGGGCATTGACTCCCATGGTTCTGTGGTTATAGACAGTTGTGAGCCTCCATGTGGATGCTGAGATTGAACTCAGGACCTCTGGAAGAGTGGCCAGTGTTCTTTACTCTGGAGCTATCTCTCCAGCCCTCTATTCTTTAAAGTAGTTTCCTGGCATCTTCCTGAAGTACCCAGTAGGCAATCTTTCTTTTAAATATAACATGCATTCATAAATTTAAATGTATTTCATAGATTATAATCCAAGCAATGTTTTTCATTTGATTAAACTACTAAAATTAGTAATTTTATTAGTGTCACTGTACCAATAATTCACATTTTTTACTTTTTAGAATCGCCCACAGGCAAATGCCTGGAAGAAACTGGAGCTGTCACATGAATATAAAAACAGAAACCAATTACGGGAATATCAGTTAGAAGGGGTCAATTGGCTCCTCTTTAATTGGTATAACAGGTAAAGAAAAGTGAGCTTATAACATGTAAACTTAGTCTGGGAATTATTTTTATACATAATTTTTTCCTAAGTAGATTCTTTTTATTAAGATCAAAATTTTTGGCATATTCTTCTCCCCTACCCCGAAATGTACAGGCAGAACTGCATCCTGGCTGATGAAATGGGATTAGGCAAAACCATTCAGTCAATTGCCTTCTTGCAAGAGGTATATAACGTAGGCATCCATGGGCCCTTTTTGGTCATTGCTCCACTGTCCACCATTACTAACTGGGAGCGAGAATTCAATACATGGACAGAGATGAACACTATTGTGTACCATGGCAGCCTGGCCAGCCGGCAGATGATTCAGCAGTATGAAATGTACTGTAAAGATTCCCGGGTAAGTGATATGTCTTGGGAATGCTGTGTGTATGCAAGTAGGCCAAGGTACCTAGTGTTGCAGGGGCTACTTATGAATTAAAGACGTTCATTGAGGCTCTCTGTGATTTAAGGTCTTCTTTTATGGAATAGTGTGATTTGACGTAGCTGTTTCTACGCAGTAGACACACTAGCCACCAACCACTCTGATGTAACGTACGGATCCGTCATTTTAATGGGTGGGTTTGCTTGTCTGAGTCACTCTTGTGGTGCGACCCGGCCTGACCCCGGAATACTGAGATGGTGGTTACGCACCGCCATACCCAGCTGACGCATGGAGTTCAAGTAGAGCTTTAGCAGCACTGATTGTTTAAAGTATTTTTCAGAGTGATGGACTTACAAGTGGTAATGAACTTAAATGTGCATTTGCACTTTTTTAAATGAGCCAAATTTTAATAAAATATGCTTTTTCATAAGGGAAAATATTTTGAATCACCCATTTTGTATTAATAGCAGATTTATTAATTATTTACTGCTGTTTCTTTTATGATTTTTATCTCTAAGCTAAATTGTCTCATTTTGGTTCTTAATTTTGTTAAAATTATTTTATTTTTGGCAGACTTTAGAAAGAGTCCAACATTAACATATTCCATATTGGCTATTGCCACTTCTATTTTTATTTATTTTAGTATTTTTGAGATAAGGGCTCAATATGTAGCCCAGGTTAGCCTCAAACTTGTGTTCCTATCGTCTTGGCTTCCTAAGTCATTTGGCTACACAAAGTTACCTGGCTTGGCCCCCACTCTTTTTTCCTGTAGTATGTTTCAGCATTGTTCAACATTTTGTGGATCTCATTGTTAACTAGGGAGTGAGCTAAGAAAGATTTATATCAGCTGAGCATACAACAGTCAGAGATGTCCAGCTCCACTCAATGTGGTAGGCCTGTTATTTTCCCAAGAAGCTGAATCCATTGAGAAAAGTATGTATCACGTTCAGTGATTTGGCACTGACTCTTGGGGATATAAACAGTGACGGAAGTTGGTGGTAGTGCAGTTGTTCTTTGTTAATCTTCCTTAAATATAGCAAGGACATTCAGAACTCTGCAGGTGGGCATGTGTTTAGGAGGCACCTCTTCTGACTGCACCGATTTCGTGACTAGGGTCGCCTCATCCCAGGTGCATATAAGTTCGATGCCTTGATCACCACTTTTGAGATGATTCTGTCAGACTGTCCTGAGCTTCGTGAGATTGAATGGCGTTGTGTCATCATCGATGAAGCCCATCGGTTGAAGAACCGGAATTGCAAGCTACTTGACAGTCTCAAGCACATGGACCTGGTGAGTTCTCCAGAGGGACTTGTAGACACAGACATCTGAAATGTAATCTAATTGTCCTGTGAAATGAAAATTGCCCTAACTTAGCAGAGAAAAATAAAATGAAAACCTATATTCAGGGGCCTCTGAAAATCATGTAAAGGTTATAACTTTTAGATTTGGAAATTACTTGTAAATGAGTGCTTCTTAATCGTGAGGAACAATGGGAAGGTACCTTAGGTACCTATCCCAAAGATTAATATTTAAAACAACAACTGTGTTTTTCATGATTCTCTGGTTGAGCCACTTGGGCCACATTCAGCTAATACGTTCTTCTGGTGATCTTTCCTGGGTCTCTAGTGGTGCTGCAGCTAGCAGTTGATACTAGTTATTCATTGGATCACTTAGGTCATCTTACACATGGCCTCTGTTTTTCTAATGGGCCAGATTGGGTGGGCTTCCTTACAAAGTGATCTCAGGACAGTATTGAAAAGGGTCCAGTAGAGCTGTGGAGCCCATGAATTCTGAGACTCACAGTGTCGGAGCCAGTCACAGGGAAGCCTGGATTCCCGGGGTGAGCCTTACTGGGAGAAAGTACAGAGAACAAACAACTGTATTTAGTCCACCACAGAAACATTCCACACAGGGGCAAGTTAGGATTTCTGTGGGTAGTTAATGTGGAGAGACATGAATTTGGAAATAGTGTAAATCTAAGTATTTTATTTGGTTAAAGTCAGTATTTACTTAGTTTCAGTATGTTAGATAAGGGCATTTCCTAAATGGTTTTTGTTACTGAGTAAGCAAGTCAAAGAAAAGTTAAGGAAGTAATCTGGCTCATTATCAACATAGTGTAGATAAACTAAAACTAAACTAACTATATACTTGATGGGAATCTATGCAAATCCTTTTGTCTTCTCACTACAGGAGCATAAAGTATTACTCACAGGAACACCATTGCAAAATACTGTAGAGGAACTATTCAGCCTACTTCATTTCTTGGAACCTTCACAATTCCCTTCAGAATCAGAGTTCCTTAAGGATTTTGGAGATCTCAAGACAGAGGAGCAGGTAGGAAATCTGTCTGGTGCGGTATTAACTCAGGACCTGAGGTCTTGCTGAAGTTTTACCCATATCACCTGTAGTATTATCTATAGTCTTCAGATAGTGGAGAGCAAATTCTCTGTGTTTCCATGTAATCTTATTTGTTTCTTTTTCTGTTTATATTGTAATGTAATGCTATTGGTTTCTTTTTCTCTTTATGATGTAATGTAATGTTTTTTCTTTTCCCTTTATGATATAATGTAATATTAGTGGTTTCTTTTTCTCTTTATAATGAACCACAGGTTCAAAAGCTACAGGCCATTCTCAAGCCAATGATGCTGAGAAGACTCAAAGAGGATGTTGAAAAAAATTTGGCTCCCAAACAGGAAACTATTATTGAAGTAGAGCTTACCAACATCCAGAAGAAATACTACCGAGCTATTTTAGAAAAGAATTTCTCCTTCCTTTCCAAAGGAGCAGGCCATACCAACATGCCTAATCTACTGAACACAATGATGGAGTTACGCAAGTGCTGCAACCACCCATACCTCATCAATGGTGAGGGTATTAAAGACTTAAAAAGAACGGTGCACTGACTCTGTAACTGGGTTATGGGCTGTGGCTTGGGAAAAGATTCTCCTTTTAAAAACAAGATTCTGAAGTATATTATCTTTCCTAAATATTTATGAATATTTCATATCTTAGCTATTGTGTGTGTGTGTGTATGATATGGATTGGGACTTTAGTGCGACAGCACACGTGCGGAGGTCAGAGGACAGCATTATGGAGTCTGCTCGCTCCTTTCACCTTCCTGTGGGTTACGGGGCTCAGACTGTGGGTGCCAAGCTTGCAGGGCAAGCACCTTTATCTAGGGAGCAATCTTGTTGACCACTCTGATGATTATAGTTCCTTGGTTTTACATAATCTCCCAAACTAAATAGGATTTCCTATGTAGAATTTCATGGATAATAACTCAGGTTATTCTGCGTTCTGGATAAATGTTCTTACTGGTACTTCATAATGAATTTTTTTGGGGGAGGTGGCTGTATGTTAATAATAGTTTGTCTGTTCTGATTTAGTCCTTGTCCATGTTATTTACATGTTTGGTTTTTTTTGTTTTTTTTTAACTCAGTTTATTCAGGAGACACCTGCCTTAATTGGCATGTTTTATATAGCAGAATAAAAGATTAGTTTGGATATTTTGTTGCTGAACTTTTGGTGAGAAATGCTAATATTAGTGCTAAAGGAGACGGTTAAGAGCATTTGCTACATAAACATGAGGACATGAATTTGAATTCCCAGAACCCATATAAAACACTGGGCATAGCCACACACACACCAGTGACTTAAATGCCGTGGGAGGAGAAACAAGAGGATTGCTGGGCATGTCAACTGTTGGCCTCTGAGTGCACTTGGTCATGCTCCTGGACACAAATTCGTGTGTGTGTGTGTGTGTGTGTGTGTGTGTGTGTGTGTGTGTGTGTGTGTGTGTGGAGAGGGAGGAAGGAAGGGTCAAAGATGACACTGCTTTTTACTCTGCTTCCTTATCTCAAGCCTGCATGTTAAAAAAGACTTTATATGTTTTTACTTAGTCACAATATCTACTCTGACTATTTTATTTGTAGGTGCAGAAGAAAAAATCCTGATGGAATTTCGGGAAGCTTGCCATATTATACCTCAAGATTTCCACCTGCAGGCCATGGTTCGGTCAGCTGGCAAGTTGGTTCTTATTGACAAGTTACTTCCAAAGCTTAAAGCTGGTGGCCATAAAGTTCTGATCTTCTCCCAGATGGTACGATGTCTAGATATCCTGGAGGATTATCTAATCCAGAGGAGGTAAGAAATGAGTCATTCTAAAATGTCTTGTGGATATTATATCTTCATAAAGCTTTAAGGATAGTTGTTGTATAGCTCAGTGGTAGAATGTTTGCTTGGCACATGCAAGATCTTGATTTCTTTTGCTCAGCCACTTTTGCCCCCTTGTGATATCCGCCCCTCCTTACCAGGTACTTATATGAACGGATTGATGGGCGAGTTAGAGGCAACCTTCGACAAGCTGCTATCGACCGCTTTAGCAAGCCTGACTCGGACCGCTTTGTCTTCCTCCTGTGCACCCGTGCTGGTGGACTTGGTATTAATCTTACAGCTGCTGATACCTGTATTATTTTTGATTCAGACTGGAATCCACAGAATGACCTGCAGGTAAAGGAAATTATTTTCTTAAAAACTACCTACCTAATCCAAGAGGTTTTTAATAAATCATTGTCTCTTAGATCTCTCTTTCAAAGAAGAGGAAATTGTTTCCTTAGAGGTGGCAGCTAGGTCAGGAGTCCTCTAACATCCTGTACAGAACCTAATACTAAATGTAGTAGGCTTAGAAGTCTATAGTTTGTGTTTCTTTCTTTCTTTTTTTTTTTTTTTAATTTATTTTTTTTATGTTTTTTTTTTTTTCCGAGACAGGGTTTCTCTGTGTAGCTTTGCGCCTTTCCTGGAACTCACTCTGTAGTCCAGGCTGGCCTAGAACTCACAGAGATCCGCCTGGCTCTGCCTCCCGAGTGCTGGGATTAAAGGCGTGCGCCACCATCGCCTGGCTATAGTTTGTGTTTCAACTAGTCACTTGTACTTCTGTGGCACAAAAGCAACAGTGGATAACATGTAAATGAATGAGTCTGTATTTAAATCAGATTTCATTTACAGAAAAGATAAACTAGTTTGTTGAGCTGGGCATGGTGGTGCACACCTTTAATCTCAGGCAGAGGCAGGCAATCTCTGAGTTCAAGGCCAGCCTGGTCTACAGAGCGAGTTCCAGGACAGCCAGGGCATAGTGAAACCCTGTCTCTGGAGAGAAAAAAAAAAAAAAGCAAAAAAATGAAAAAAAACAAGTTTGCTGACCCCAGTTTTTTTGATTTTGAGTTGCTTTCATGGCTCTTTATGAGTGTGAAGAACTAAGGCTTGATATTATGTATCTTTGTTCTCTTTTTAACCAGGCCCAGGCACGGTGTCATCGAATTGGACAGAGCAAAGCTGTGAAGGTTTACCGACTTATCACTCGTAATTCCTATGAGAGAGAGATGTTTGATAAAGCTAGCCTCAAGTTGGGATTGGATAAGGCTGTGCTTCAGTCCATGAGTGGTCGGGATGGCAACATCACTGGAGTGAGTCTGTTGAAGTTTTTGGGGGTCGTAGTAATAAAGGGAGCTAAAACGTGATCATTTTAGAGGATGTGTGTATGTGTGCATATGTGCATGTGCATGTGCATGTAGAAGTCGGAGGACAGCTTGTGGAGTCAGTTCTCCTTCCACCTTTATGGGGTTCTGGAAGTCAAGTTCAAGTCACCAGGAATTGTATTGATGATTCGTTTTACAGTACAATTAAATGTCAAGACTATTCTTTTTGTAGGATTTTTATCTTTGTCTTGGTTTTTTCAGATTCAACAGTTCTCCAAGAAAGAAATTGAAGATCTCTTAAGGAAAGGTGCATATGCTGCCATAATGGAGGAAGACGATGAGGGGTCTAAGTTTTGTGAAGAGGACATAGATCAGATCTTGCTGAGGCGGACTACAACCATTACTATTGAGTCTGAAGGGAAAGGGTCTACCTTTGCTAAGGCACGTTCTGTCTGTGGCAGATCCTAGTGGGCAGACATAGCTGGAGACAGCAGCCTCCAGCATTTGAGTGTTTTTAAGTACTTGTTCATTTCTCTTTGTGTGTAAAAGCATTGCAGTTAACTTTATTCTGCCTTTGTTTCTCCCTAGGCAAGCTTTGTTGCTTCTGAAAATAGGACAGATATTTCCCTGGATGATCCAAACTTTTGGCAAAAATGGGCCAAAAAGGCAGACCTAGACATGGATCTGCTGAATAGCAAGGTGAGCTCACCTCTCCTTTGCGGGGGTTTACTGCAGAAGACAAAGTACTCTCACTCTTTCGTAGTCCAACTCTTTAATGCTAGTTGAAGCTTATGGTAGAATATTATATACAAAGGTTATAGAAACTTTCTCTACCTAGGATACCCTCTAGAAATATTTAGATGTTGTTTTAGTCATTGCTCTATTGCTGTGACGAGATACCATGACCATGGTAACTCTTACAAAGGAAAGCATTTGATTGGTGCTTGCTTATAGTCTCAGAGGTTTAGTCCATTATTGTCATGGCAGAAAGCATGGTGGTACACATGCAGACATGGTAGCTCAGTGTCCTTCATCTAAGATCCAAAGGCAGCAGGAAGAAAGAGACACCGGGCCTGGCTTGAGCTTTTGAAAACTTAAAGCCCACTGCAAGTGACACACATCCTCCAGCAAGGCCACATGTTCTGATCCTTTCTAATAGCGCCACTCCCTGGTGACCAAGTATTTGAATCTATGAGCCTATGGGGCCATTCGTATTTAAACCACCATAGATGTCAACCACCTTTTTCTTCCTGAGCCTTGTAGATTGTTTTTGTGTTTTTGGTTTTTTGGGTTTTTTTTTTTTTTTTTTTTTTTTTTTGAGACAGAGTTTCTCTGTGTAGTTTTTTGGTGCTGTCCTGGATCTCACTCTGTAGACCAGGTTGGCCTTGAACTCATAGAGATCTGCCTGCCTCTGCCTCCCGAGTGCTGGGATTAAAGGCGTGCGCCACCACTGCCCGGCACCTTGTAGATTGTTATACATGCTCTAAAATCTGAGTACTTTCATAACTTACATTCAAGATTATGTCAATCCTTAAGTGTCTTCACTCTTTACTTGTGAGCAGATCATAGAAATATCTCTTGTTCTCTATGTAGAATAACTTGGTGATTGACACACCTCGAGTGCGGAAACAGACTCGACACTTCAGCACTCTGAAAGATGATGACCTGGTTGAGTTTTCTGATTTGGAAAGTGAGGATGATGAGCGGCCGCGCTCCCGAAGACATGACCGGCATCACACCTATGGGCGCACTGACTGCTTTCGGGTGGAAAAACATCTCCTCGTATATGGGTAAGAATGCAACTTGTCATGAGTAGTAGAACACCTGTGTGCTGAAGGACTCCTGACTCCCTGTTGCCTTTCAGATTAGAGGATGTGGCCAAGAAGCATCACATAGAAACACTACCTTTGAGGGAGTTTCCGTTGGTTTTCGACTTTTGGGGGAGATGGCAATTCTGGGAGCCAGAGGAATATTGCTAAATTTGAATCTCTCCAAAAATAATTGTGTTGTTGCCTTTCGTGTTTTGTTAGTTGGGGACGTTGGCGAGATATTTTGTCTCATGGACGCTTTAAGCGCCGTATGACCGAGAGAGACGTGGAGACAATATGCCGTGCCATCCTCGTATACTGTCTTCTACACTATCGTGGGGATGAAAACATCAAGAGCTTCATCTGGGACTTGATTAGCCCTGCTGAAAACGGCAAGACAAAAGAATTGCAGAATCATTCGGGTAATTACCAACTCCTACCCTTTCTTCTTTCTACAGGGTATCTAGTCCTTTTCAGGTGTAAGGGTTTTTCTCAATCCAAGTCTTCGATGTCTCCCCTTTCCCAGGTCTGTCTATCCCTGTGCCCCGTGGGCGTAAGGGGAAAAAAGTAAAGTCACAAAGTACTTTTGACATTCATAAGGCAGACTGGATCCGGAAATATAACCCTGATACTCTGTTCCAAGATGAGAGTTATAAGAAGCACTTGAAACATCAGTGTAACAAGTAAGAGTGCTATTCAGATAAGTCCGCAGGGAGGCTTGCTCCATTGTTGCTAAAGTGTCTCTTGCTCCCTCCTAGGGTACTGTTGAGAGTCCGGATGCTGTACTACCTGAGGCAGGAAGTTATTGGAGACCAAGCAGAGAAGGTGTTAGGGGGTGCCATTGCGAGGTAAAGTTCCTTTATTTAACATTTATTAGTCTGTCTGTCTATCTATATCTACCTCTCTCCCTACCTACCTATCTGTTATTTTGTGTTGTACGGAGGACAGGGACATGCCATGACATGCTTGTGGCACTAAGAAGACAAGTTGCTAGTGTAGCTCCTCTCCTGTGTGGGTCCCAGGGATTTAACTCAGGTTGTCAGGCTTGGTAGCAAGCACCTTCACCTACTGAGCCACCTTGCCAGCCTCTCTTTTTATTTATTCATTCTTTTGTTTTATTTCCTTTCTTACTCCAGGAGTGACTGGTTTGCTTACTTCTTTTTAGACTATCTTTGAGATATCTGATAATTAAAAATCTCTATAATCAGGCCTTTAATTCTGTATTTAGCACAAGTTCATAGAAATATGGCCAGAAGCATAAGCATTTAAAGTAATGGATAAAGCAAGCAACCTATAATATTATTTCAAAGAATTACCACTTCTGTTTCTAACATTGCTTTACTGACTTATACATTTAGTGAGATTGACATATGGTTCCCAGTAGTGGATCAGCTGGAGGTTCCAACAACATGGTGGGATAGTGAAGCTGACAAATCCCTGCTCATTGGCGTTTTTAAGCATGGTAGGTACTGTCTCCAATATTGCTTTTCTATTAAAGATGTGTGTCAAGAGATAATACATTTAGTGCTTGCGGCAATTCATCACCAGAAATTTTATGTTTGAGTAAGAAATAGTTCAGTAAGTAATATATGTCAAGTTCTGTTAATAATAACCATACTTAATTTCAGTGACTTTTCTTATGGCATGCTCAAATGAACCTATTTATCTAAATATCTGAGGTAGCAGTTTTTGCCTAATAAGAAATTCCAGGCATTGGAATCAGTAAACATTAGCTTTATCCTTTGATGTATTGGAATGTACTTTTTAAACATACTCTTTCTGTTTACTTCCTAAAATAAAGGTACTTAATTTACATGTTTTTGAGAACTGTAACAGTCTAAGAAAAGTTGTGAGCAAGCCAGGCATGGCAGTGCACCCCTTTAATCCCAGCACTTGGAATGCAAAGACAGCCAGATCTTGTGTGTCCCAGGCCAGCCAGGGCTACACAAAGAGATCCTATCTCAAAAGAAAAAGAAAAAAAGGAAAGAAAGAAGGAAAATAAGTGGGCATTTGATTTACTAGTAAGACATAGAGGTTTAGAGTTCAGTATAAGTACTCACTGAGAATCTTTTTACTTTCAGGTATGTTTCTTGTTCTTCATTTGAGAATGTGTGACAAAATCCATAAATTATTAGGCTACTTTCTTCATTTCTGTACTAAGAATAGGAATCTAAATATTATCAGTTAAATGACTCTATAAACCAGTCACCTTAAGATGTTATTTCTTAAATTATAGTCAATCACTAGATGAAAACTACAAAAATTACAAATACATTGGTATTAACACCTGTCCAGGTTTGCTTATATTTTTTATTCTGAGCGAAGTAGCCCACGTATTCTAATGATTCTAACAGTATATAAGTAGAGATAAGTGAATCTTTGAATGTCTTCAGTCTGTGGTCCTTGTTCTTCTAGGCTATGAGAAATACAATACCATGAGGGCAGACCCAGCCTTGTGCTTCCTGGAAAAGGCTGGCAGGCCGGATGACAAAGCCATCGCAGCGGAACACAGAGTGCTCGATAACTTCTCCGACCTGGTGGAAGGGTGAGCATTGGTGTTGCCCTTTCTTTTCTCACTTCCATATCTATCTGTGTTGCTTGTACTGATAGTACCTAACTCTGCCTTGACTGAATTAAGTAGGATTCCTTTTTGTTTTGCTTTATTTTTGTTTTGAGACAGGGTCTCACAGAGTTCCAGGTCTCTCTGGCTGCATGGAACTTGGTTTGTAGACCAGGCTCACCTCAAATTCAAAGATTCACCTGCCTCTCCCTCCCGAGTGCCTGGGAGTAAAAGCGTGCACCACCATACCCAGTGCATCATTGGGATTCTTAATGGTGGTTATACTCACGTGTGATACGTTCTTAGTAAGAATAAGACCAGCAGTTTGGACTCCAGACACTGGCCTTAATCACACATTGCTGTAACTACAAGTGTAACATCTGTGTTCTTCCCAGAGGCTTACACAATGATCTCAGCATAGCTGCAGTAACTGAGAAGATAAACTCAGTCTATTGAAAAATAACAGGCAGTCCTCATAGGTTACTTATGTGGCAGACGTTTAGACAGTTTTAGCCCTGACTTGTCATCCCCGGGTATCTGGCACATTCCTGCCTGGGGACGTGTCCCAGTGATGAGTCGCCATGCTAATACTGAGTCACCAGGTAGGGCGGTGTTGCCCTGGTTTGGGTGCCAGTGAGTTTAACAAAACTTCTCACGTGGAGACCTGAGGGACATTTAGCAATGATGGGTTTTGTTAAGGGCTGTCTAAATTTCTGCATGACCAAGACTGTTGATAGCCACATCTGCACTTTGGTTGGCATAGGACCAACAAAAAAAAAAATGTGTTCATTGTGAATCATTCTGTCACCTTCTATTCAAGAGCAAAGTAGTAAAAATTAATACATTTTTAAAATATGAACAGTGTGTGGAGAGGTGGAGACATGGTGTCTTAGTGGGGTTACTGTTGCTGTGATGAAATACCATGACCAAGAGCAACTTAGGGAGGAAAGAGTTTATTTCACTCACAGTTCCATATAACAGTTCATCCTCAAAAGCAGTGAAGGCAGGAACTCAAACAGAGCAGGATCCTGGAGACAGTCCACTCACAGTGGACTGGGCTGTCCCCCATCAATTACTAATTTAAAAAATTAGTGACTTGCCCTCAGCCCAATCTTATATAGACATTTTCTCAATTGAGGTTCCCTCCTCTCAGGTGACCCTAGCTTGTGTCAAGTTGACATAAAACTAGCCAACACTGTTGCTCTGTACTTAAGAGCACTTTCAGCTCTTTCAGGGGGTGCAGTTTTAGTTTCCAGTACTCACATGGCAGCTCACAATTGCCTGAAGCTTCAGTTCTAAAGGATTCAACATCCATCCCAACAACAGGCATGCACATAGTGCACAAACATACATTCTTCAGGCACTCACACATACCCATAAAATAAATAAAAAACAAAACAAACCCACAAACCATGCAAAATTAATAAATGGTAAATAGTTGTGAAGGAGGGGAGAAAGTAATTAAACAATAAAAAAGAGTAAAGAAAAAGGAAGTGTGTTTCAAAGTATTTGACTTGTTGCTAGTTATGATGGCAGGTAGGCTGGAGGCTGGAAGCAGAAAGATTATTTGAGTCTGTCAGTTTAAGACTAGCCTGAGCAATAGTTTAGCAAGCTTTTCCCAAAAAGTTAGGACTAGAAAGATAGAGAGGTGGTGGCTCAGCAGTCAAAAACACTTGCTCTTCCAGAGGTCCCAGGTACCCATACGGTGGCTCACCACCTTCTATAACTCAATCCTATGTGCACCAGGTACACCTCACATAATGCACAGGCATGCATGCAGTTAAAACACCCATACACATAAAAAAATTATTTTAAAAAATGGATAAAAGTGTTTTGTTTTTCAAAGTCAGGCAGTTTTGATATGTACTTTGTTAACTTAAAATTATTTGTTCCCTCAGACCATTTCTTAACATAGCCACAGCTTGAAGCCTGGCCCCCATTCCCAAAAGCTTGAGATTAAAGAGTAGTCTTTGCCGGCTTACTTGTTCAGCCAGATCTCCTAGTGATGTAATATATATTATTATCTTTTCTTCTTTGTTTCTGGATAATTCTAGGATTGACTTCGATAAGGATTGTGAAGATCCTGAATATAAACCACTCCAGGGTCCCCCAAAAGACCCAGATGATGAGGTAAGAAATTCTTTTGAGTCTAGCTTTTATCTATTAGTAAATCTTTTTATCTTAGCTCATTCTCTGAACTTTGAAGTATATTATTCTAAATATACTTGAAGTGTGTTATACTAAAATATGTGTGTATATGAAAAATAAACAAACTACAAGAATGTAAACTACAAGGGCTGGAGACATGGTGCAGTGGTTAAAGAGCTCTGACTGCTCTTCAAGGACCCAGGTTCGAGTCTCAGCACCAGCATGGAGACTCACAACCATCTGTAACTCCAGTTCCAGAGGAGGTGATGCCCTTTCCTGGTCTGCACAGGCACCAGGCATACACATGGTGCACAGACAGCATGCAAGCAAAACACCCGTACACATATAATAAAAATGAATTAATCTTAGAGTAAAGGAATGTACTATTAATGCCAAGGATGACAATGTCAGCGTAAGGACATGCTTCAGATGCTTTTGTAGAGGAGTGGGATCCGAACTGGGTGTTAGTGGATGTTATTGAACAAATTCCCAAGTCCCGGAATCTCACTGTTACTAAGAACTAACTGCTCAGGTTCTACTTGTTCTTTTCTTTGGTTGCTTCCAAATTTCTGTGAGAGTTCCTTTCATTAGAAATTTTTCTTATCCTTGGTGACCCAGAAGGACATATACAAGAAAGTGATTTCAGAGTGTGCCAACTTCTCCCCTTTCACTCCCCTCTCCATCCTGTGGGGTGGATCTCCTTCTCTAGGGTGATCCTTTGATGATGATGGATGAGGAGATCTCAGTCATTGATGGAGATGAAGGTAAATTCGAGATCAAACAGTCTGTTTTTGTAAGGGTTAGGTTGGGGGATTATTGACTAACTTCTGTTTTATCTGGGATATCTAAAAGCTTTACCCTTTCATGGTGGAAACACAAGCATCATTTCTCCTCTTCTTTCTGTACTTTATTCACTCTGCTCTGTTTCCCACAGCCCAGGTGACTCAACAGCCAGGGCATTTATTCTGGCCTCCAGGCTCGGCCCTAACCGCTAGGCTTCGCCGCCTAGTAACAGCCTATCAGCGCAGCTACAAGAGAGAACAAATGAAGATAGAGGCTGCGGAACGTGGGGACCGGAGACGCCGACGCTGTGAAGCAGCCTTTAAGCTCAAAGAAATCGCACGGCGGGAAAAACAGCAACGGTACAGTAGAGCTCGGGATGTGGGCTGAGCTCTGCGGTCTACTCAGAGAGTTGGGAAGGACTTATTTGAAATTCCTGAGAGCAGGATCATCCTTTCTGCCTTTATCTCTACCTAGTACTTAGGAATTTTGCTATGGGCTGGGGATATAGCTCAGTGGCACAGCCCTTACCTTCCATGTACAGGGTCTTAGGCTCAGAAATCCCTACTACTGACATTTTAAAAGAAAACCAGTTTAACAACCAAAATGATAGGAAAATGTCCTGTGTACTTGTTCTTTAAGATCTTTTTTATTATTTTTATTTTTTAAATGTCTGTGTGAGTGAATGCCACTTGTTTGTAGCTGTCCATGGAGGCCAGAAGAGGATATTAGTTGCCCTGGAACAGGGGTTTCAGGCAGCAGTGAGCCACTCCATAAAGGTGCTGGGAACTGAACTCAGGTCCTCTGCAAGAACAGCAAGCACTCTTAACCACTGAGATAGCTCTCCAGCCCCCCCCCCTTTTTTTTTGAGGTGAGAGTGTGGCCCTAGCTGGAACTTACCATGTAGACCAGGCTGCCTTTGAGCTTACAGAGGTCCGCTTGCCTCTGCTTCCTGAGTGCTGGGATTAAAGGTTTTATCACCATGCCCAGGAAAAAACATTTTTAAAATTTTATTAAACTTGTAGGAATGGTTGTTTTGCCTGCATGTATGTGTATGTGTGACGTGTGTGCCTGGTGCCCGACAAAGTCAAAAGGGGTGGCAGATCCCCTGAAACTGGAATTATGGATGGTTGTTAACTGCCATGTGAGTGCTGGGAACCAAACCCAGGTCCTCTGCAAAAGCATCAAGTACTCTTAACCACGAAGCCATCTCTCCGGCCTTTTTTTCTTTATTTTATTAATGAGGATGGAGTTCATTATGAAAAGGTTTTAGTATAGATGTAAACACAGTGACTCAGCAAGAAAAAGATGGACGAGACATGATAACGAAGGGACTAATGTATGTGCCCAGTGGTTGGCCTGCACTTCCTAAGAGAGGTTTACCTAATGTACCCATTGTATTTGCCGACATCATTTTTCCTGTGTTCTGATCAGTGTTGTTTCACTCTTCCTGTCACAGATGGACAAGGCGTGAGCAGACCGATTTCTACCGAGTAGTGTCTACCTTTGGTGTAGAGTACGACCCTGACAACATGCAGTTCCACTGGGATCGCTTCCGCACTTTTGCTCGACTGGACAAGAAAACAGATGAAAGTCTTACCAAGTACTTCCATGGCTTTGTGGCCATGTGTCGACAAGTGTGCCGCCTTCCCCCCGCGGCTGGCGATGGTGAGATTGTAGAGTCTAGGGTAAATGGGCCTGTGTTGTAAACAGATCAGCCTTTGGTTAATTTCTTTTTCACTTTTGCCTCTTGTAGAACCCCCAGACCCTAATCTGTTCATTGAGCCCATCACGGAAGAGAGAGCCTCTCGGACCCTCTACCGTATTGAATTGCTTCGGCGCTTACGGGAACAAGTTTTATGCCACCCCCTTTTAGAAGATCGGCTGGCATTGTGTCAGCCTCCAGGTCTTGAACTGCCCAAATGGTGGGAGCCTGTCCGTCATGATGGGGAGCTTCTACGAGGGGCAGCCCGCCATGGGGTGAGCCAAACAGACTGCAACATCATGCAGGACCCAGACTTCTCTTTTCTAGCTGCCCGTATGAATTACATGCAGAACCACCAGGCAGGAGCATCAGCTGCATCCCTGTCCCGATGCTCTACTCCACTGCTGCACCAGCAGTGTACCTCACGCACTGCCTCGCCATCGCCCCTGCGCCCAGGTGCTCCTGTTGAAAAGTCACCTGAGGAGACTGCTGTCCAGGTCCCCAGTCTGGAGAGTCTGACTTTAAAGCTAGAGAATGAGGTGGTGGCTAGGAGCCGACTCGCCCCACAAGACTATGAAATGCGTGTAGCCTCTTCAGACACAGCCCCTCTGCCCCGGAGTGTTCCACCAGTCAAACTGGAGGATGAGGATGAGTCAGACTCTGAGCTGGACTTGAGCAAGTTGTCACCATCATCCTCTTCGTCTTCATCCTCATCCAGCTCCAGCTCCAGCACTGATGAGAGTGAGGACGAGAAGGAAGAGAAGTTAAGTGAGTGCATGTAACAGGCTGTAGGCTCCACCTCCCTATTGCCGCTCTTCTGCTCCTTCCCTTTCTAAAAACGTACCTCTAAAGAGAGATTTGAGTCTTTACTTGATAAAATGTCAGAGTACATCTATTATTTGTTGACCCTAGTCCACATAATACCATTCCAATTTAACATTATTCTCTCATCTTTGCTCACACATGCTGTGTGATCTCTAGCTGCTGACCGGTCCCGCCCAAAGCTCTATGATGAAGAGAGCCTTCTGTCCCTCACTATGTCCCAAGATGGATTTCCAAATGAAGATGGAGAACAAATGACCCCTGAGCTGCTGCTGCTGCAGGAACGACAAAGAGCCTCTGAATGGCCCAAGGTACCAGTCTCCTATCTACACATGCGGAGTCCAGGAACAGGTGCAGTGCTGTCCAAGGGACGAGAGCTACGTTTGTTCTCCTTTGTTTGGCGTTGCCTAGGTTTTTATGGAACACTGTACTTTATTTAAGGATGTGATGGTATTAATTACCTCCTTTCTGGCTTTTCATTGTACCTGGTAGAAGTGATGGCATGGTAGTGTAGATGAGGGTTGCACAGTATTCAGACGCTTCAAATGTCATATTCTTTTCTGCCATTCAGGATCGTGTTCTGATCAACCGCATTGACCTCGTCTGCCAGGCTGTACTCTCAGGGAAATGGCCTTCTAACCGCCGGAGCCAGGAAATGACAGCAGGAGGAGTTTTGGGGCCAGGCAACCATTTATTAGACAGTCCCTCTTTGACCCCAGGAGAATATGGGGACTCTCCAGTCCCCACACCACGAAGTAGCAGTGCAGCTTCCATGGTAGAGGAAGAAGCATCTGCAGTCACCACAGCAGCAGCCCAGTTTACCAAACTTCGCCGAGGCATGGACGAGAAAGAGTTTACAGTTCAGATCAAAGATGTAAGCTCAGCATTGAGAAGTGGGGGAGGACATGGGAATTGTTAACTAATGTTATTAATAAGATGTAGCACTTGGAAGGCAGGGGCAAGTGGATTACTATGAATTCAAGGCTGGCCTGGTCTGCATGGTGTGTTCTATCCTACATAGTGAGACCATGTCTCAAAAAAAAGTCACCAAACACATTTTTGTTAGCTAACTTTGAAAATCAGAATAAGCTTAGGAAAAATCTTTGGCATAAAGGAAGGATGAACCTCCTATAAATGAAATTAAAAGAAATCATAGGTTGTTTAATTAGAAATCATAATTGGTGTGGGGGGCTAAACACAAAGTTTTTGGAAGGCTAAATTCTAGATCTGAGCCTGATTGTTTAAAAATGAAAGCAGATTATGATAATGCTGTTCAAATGACACCTGAGTATTTTGAGACATTAAAACAAAAAGAAATTATTCCTACTAAAATTGTTTTTTTATCTTATATATGGAGATTTCCAGTTCTCCTGGTTACCTCCTTATGAACCTTACTCAAAGGGAAAAAAAGAGTATTAATTAGTATGTAGTAAGAATAGTAGGCTTTTACCCATAATGACTTATGCTGATACAAGACAACAGTTTCATCAGAGTTTTAAAACTTACATTAGCTATTGTGGTGAGCTCAGGGAAGAAGGGTAAAGCTAAGCCCCAGCTGATAGATCTACAACACAAGGAATTTTAAGAGCCATGGGAACTGTTCCCTGAGATTGTATCTCCTAAGAATGTCTGAAGCTACACCTAGCTGGGCATGGTGATACACACCTTGAATCTCAGCACTTAAGAGGCAGAGGCAAGAGGATCTCTGTGAGTTCAAGGCCACCCTGGGCCACATAGTAAGCTCCAGGAAAGCCAGGACTATATAGAGCAGCAGTTTTTTGTTTTTTGTTTTTTTTTTTTTGTTTTTGTTTTTTGTTTTTTCGAGGCAGGGTTTCTCTGTGTAGCTTTGCGCCTCTCCTGGAACTCACTTGGTAGACCAGGCTGGCCTTGAACTCACAGAGATCCGCCTGGCTCTGCCTCCCGAGTGCTGGGATTAAAGGCGTGCGCCACCAACGCCCGGCTAGAGCAGCAGTTTTTAACTGTGCGTCATGACTCCTCTGAAGGGTTGAACAACCCTTTCACAGGGGTTGCCTAAGACCATTGGAAAACACAAATATTTATATTACGATGCTTAACAGTAGCAAAATTACAGTTACAAAGTAACAATGAAAATAATTTTATGGTAGGGGGGTCAGTACAATGTTAGGAACTGTATTAAAGGGTCACAGCATTAGAAAAGTTGAGAACCACTGATATAGAGAGACCCTGTCTCAAATAAAAGAAAGAAAAAGAAGCTACACCATAATGTCTCACCAACATGACTGACTAAACATGAGCCAAATAGCAAACAGACATGCTAACATGAGAGAGGGAAATCTCCCAAGGCCTCAGCCCTAGACAAATGAACTACAGACAACTAAAGACTGCTGAGAATGGGACAGGTTTTAGCCCTGCCTATCTAGTTGCACAGTGACTGTTATCCAGTACCCAGTGGTGAGCCCTGAAAACACAGGAACAGCATCTGTGCATGTAACAACAGTTAATGAAAAATGAGGCCATGAATTTGAAAGAGAGTAAGGAACGGAATACAGGACAATTTGGAAGGAGGAAAGGGAAGGGGGAAATGATGTGAATATATTATAATCTAAAAAAAGTAATTTTTAAAAAAAGAACAAAAATTGCATGGGGGCTATTAGTTGAAGATAGGAAATCTTTCTAAGGAAAAGGTTTCATTGTATATCTGATTTCTATTCTTTGGTCAAACAGCCTTCCTTCTCATCATTGAACCATAGGATGACCTTTAGCCAGTTTATTATAAGAACGTTTCATGTGATGTCTTGGGTGGGTGCTTGTCTTCATAGGAAGAAGGGTTGAAGTTAACATTCCAGAAGCACAGATTGATGGCTAATGGTGTAATGGGAGATGGACATCCACTGTTCCATAAGAAGAAGGGGAACAGGAAAAAGCTAGTAGAGGTAAGTGGTAGGAACTGATTACCTCATGATTAAATTACCTTGTGACTAGATAAGGTCTTTTTATCATCAGTAATTGATGGCATTTGGAATTGATGTAGCAAAAGATTTAAGTTTCCTAATGACTACCGTTGGCCCTGATTCCCTTCCCTCCCCACTCCAAAGAAGTGTATGTGCTCATGGGGGTGGATTCTGGGTTTGCAGCTGGAGGTGGAATGCATGGAAGAGCCTAATCACCTTGATCCGGACCTGGAGACCCGGATCCCTGTCATCAATAAGGTGGATGGTACTTTGCTGGTGGGTGAGGAGGCCCCTCGCCGGGCGGAACTGGAGATGTGGTTACAGGGTCATCCAGAGTTTGCTGTTGATCCCCGATTTCTAGCGGTGAGTGGCAGTTCCATCCAGCTAGGTTTAAAGTTTCTTGGTATTTAGGTGTATGAGATCAAGAAAGCATGCCATATTTTATACCACTGTTTCTGCATCTGCAAATTAAAGAATGGTAACACCTAGTGTTATTTCCTAGAATCATTCTGAGATTCAAAACACTATAATATCCAGGGACTTCTTAAACTAAGTGTTTAGAAAGTGTTACTGTCAAACTATGATATAGACCACCCACCCCTCAATAGAGGGGAATAGAACCCTCTAATGGCAGTTTTCCACTAGGACTAATCTTGAGTTACAGACTACAGGTTGATTGTCAAACAAAAGACAGAGTTTCCTCTAAGCTAACCAATTCTTTTCTATTGCAGTACATGGAGGAACGTAGAAAACAGAAGTGGCAGAGATGTAAAAAAAGCAATAAGACAGAATTGAACTGTTTGGGAATGGAACCAGTACAGCCAGCCAACTCTAGAAATGGGAAAAAGGTGAGACTCTAGCACTTTCTCATGCTTTCTGACATACTCTTGGAGGTTCATGGTGACTCCTCCCCTCCCCTGTATGTTTGGAGTGCTTTGATTGGTATTTCCAGCTGTAGTACTTTTGGTGTTAAAAGAAGTATCAAGGCTTATCCTTTCCTTCTACATAACTAAGGGATTTTTTGCAAGTCCTTTATATCTTTAAAAGCTGAGTGTTTTAAGCCCAGAATAGTGGTGCATACCTTTAATCCCAGCATTCCCCAGGTGAATCTCTGTGAGTTTCAGGCCAGCCTGATCTATATAGAGTTCCAGACTAGTCAGAGCCACATAGTGAGACCCTGTCTCAAAAAAAGTGGGTATTTTAGAGTAAATACTAAAGATTAAACCCAGTACCTTAAACTTGCTAGATAAAATACTTTATTGCTGAGTTACATCATCAGTTATATAATCTTCAAAGTTTTACAATTCCTTATACTATAGGATTAATTGGCTGGAGTGGATGCTACTAAGAAAAATAGTTACGGGATTTCTTAACATACAGGAGATTCAGAATCATTAATAATATGTCAGTAACAGAAACAGCACAAGAAACCACATTTTATAACTGCTTGTCTTCATGTATGTCTGTGTACCATGTGCATGCCTGCTGCCCTCAAAGGTCAGAAGGGCGTCAGATTCCCTGGGACTTGAGTTATCGATCATTGTGAGCTATGTGGATGCTGAGAATCCAACCTGAGTCCTGGAAGAACAGCCAGTGCTCTTAACCACTGACCCATCTCTCTAGCCCCCAAAACATATTTTTCAAATTAATACAAATTTTAGTCAACTAGACTATTTCATAATAAGCTTATAGACCATTTGGTAGATTAAGTGTACACTGTTTTTTTCTACCAAAATGTAACTCTGTAAATTCTTCTTTATCATGCTTATGTTAATCTATAGTTTATATATGTGTATAATACATAGTATCTATTACTATACATTGTGTGTGATTTTATGTTATATATTGTCATGTATAGTATATATATACTATATAGTAGTTTGTAATACATATATTATTATAGTAATTTTCAAATATAAAGGAATGAACTTTAATCATGTGCATTCAGTTAACCTATCAACACTTTGGGCGGATGGTAAAAGTGCTTGCTGCTAAGCTAAGCCTGACAACCTGTTCAATCCTCAGAGCACAGATAACAGTGGAAGGAGAGAACAATCCATAAAATTGTCCTCTGACCTCCATATACATGCTCTGAGAAACTCTCATGCCCATATACATCATAAATGTATACAATAATAATTAACATCTAAAAGGTTGTAGGACATCACAGGAAGTCATTTTACGATTAGTACAAAATTATCTTTTTTTCTTTTCTTCCTTTTCTTTCTTTAGAAATAGATCTTACTATGTTGTCCAGGCTCTCTCCAAACTCTTAGGCCACAGTGATCCTCCTCCCTCTAGCTCCTCAGTAGCTGGGACTATAGACCTATGCCTCCTTGCCAGGTACAATTCTTAGTTCTACAGTTCTTATCTCTTAGGTAAAACTGGCAGTGATTCTAATATTACATTATTACTGAGGCCTAAGAGTCTAGGCATTATTGTAATCATATTTTGAAAATCCATGCCATAAGTGTTAAATGTTTGCTTTTCTGGGTCAAAAAGGTGTTTTCCATGTCAGCTGAACATTTAAAATTAAGCACATATAACATTTATTTTGTTGTAGAGGTTTATTTGTGTGTGCTTCTTGTCATCCTCTCACTCAGTAGCCCAAGCTGGCTTAGAAATAACTGTTTTCCAAGCCATCCTTGAACTCTTGGCAATTCTCCTGCCTTGCCCTCCAAAGGGCATGAGCCACTACACCCAAAAATAATATGTTTTTAATCAATGGAGGAAATTTTTATTGAATTTGAGAAGTTTCCCATAATCATCTTGGAGATCTTAAACTGACCCTGCTCCTGTGTGATAATAGAGGATAATTGTTAATGTCTATGTCGTTGTGCCGTGTTTCACATAAGATCATGTCAAGAAGCTGCTGTCAGTCTAACTCAAGTACATTTTTCTGTGCATGTACTGATTCATTCACTGTCTTACTCAGACCCGTTGTTGCTAGCTAAGGAAAAAACATTTGTGAAATGGTTCCCTGCAATAAAGGTATGATGTCATGTGAAGGGGGGAAAACCTGGATTCATATGGCTATCAGTACCAAATCATTGATTTCACCCTCTATCAGAATGCTTCAGCCAGTTAAGTACAGCATTTCTTCCCCCCTCCCCCCATTACCACCAGTGAAACCAAATCTGACCATTGAACAAGCATTTCTAAGCTAGCTAGGTTTCTGGGTGGAGTCCTATCTTCCCTACCCTCCTACCTCCTTTTTTTTTTTTTTTTTTTTTTTTGCCAAGATAGGGTTTCTCTTTGTAGACCTAGGTGTCCTGGAACTCATTCTGTAGACCAGGCTGGCCTTGAACTCAGAGATCTGAGCCTCTGCCTACCAAGTGCTGGGATTAAAGGCATGCGCCACCACCACCTGGCTTAACCCCCATCTTTTTATTGTCTTCTTTTGTTCCTACCTCACAGGGTCACTATGCTGAAACTGCATTCAACCGGGTTTTGCCAGGGCCTATTGCACCAGAGAACAGCAAGAAACGTGTCCGTAGGACAAGACCAGACCTTTCTAAGATGATGGCCCTAATGCAGGGTGGAAGCACTGGGTCACTATCTCTGCATAACACCTTTCAGCACGGCAGTAGTAACCTACAGTCTGTGTCATCTCTGGGTCACAGCAGTGCCACGTCTGCATCTTTGCCTTTTATGCCGTTTGTGATGGGTGGTGCAGCAGCATCCCCTCATGTAGACTCCAGCACCATGCTTCATCATCACCACCACCATCCCCACCCCCACCATCACCACCATCACCATCCAGGCTTGAGAACCACTGGCTACCCTTCTTCACCAGCTACTACCACCTCTGGTACTTCCTTGCGGTTACCAACACTGCAACATGAGGACGATGATGAAGAGGAGGAGGAAGAGGATGATTTATCTCAGGGCTACGATAGCTCAGAAAGGGACTTCTCACTCATCGATGATCCTATGATGCCAGCCAACTCAGACTCCAGTGACGATGCTGATGACTGAAGACCCCGCATAGTCCCCATTGCTGGGTGGCTGCTGGATTTTCTTCCTCTGGCCCTTGGACTTTCGAAATGTGGGAGGGGCAGGGAACAATATGGGGAAACCCAAGACTTCAGGAGGTGAAAAGGAAAAGAAAGAAAAAAAAAAAAACTTGTACCCGATTGCTCCCGATTTTGAGAGGATTGGGTGGGCAGGGGAACTCCTAAAAATAATAAATGACCACTTCCTCATTTCTGGGGAAGCAAAGGAGCCTAGAGCAGCTGGTGTGCTCGCCCCTCCCCAGACACCTCCATTAACCACAGACTATGTAGCGCTGGCCCTAGCCTCTGGCAGAGCCTGTTCCTGGCCAAACTGTGGATGCAGCTGGAGGGTCAGGAACTGTTACCTTCCTTCCCCTTGGCATTAATAAATTTAAGTTAATCCTTTTCCATTCTTCCCATGTTCTGTTTGCTCAAACACAATATAAGTACTAATTTTAAGCATGTTGGATAATTTAAACACCACTCTCCTACAATTCAGTAGTTACCACGAATAGAAAAATCATTTGTACTCTGAAGGTATATATAATTGTGGATTGTTCCGTTTGCTAAAGCTAGGAAAATGATCCAAGGTAAAGAGGTAAATGTTTTGAGTTGGGCTGCACATTCACAAACGAGGATGAGTTTCAAGAATCACCTTTTTTTT